>JAOWBJ010115149.1:0-13811 GCA_028566335.1 Monarda citriodora | reverse complement strand
CAATAAATGGGTGTTACATTATGCTCATTCAAGGACTTCTATATGATAAAAGAGGAACAATAGATGGGCATAATCACAGAGGCAGCCAATCGATTCCAGGTTTGTAGGAAGTTAGTTTTCAGAATATGGGCAGCTGCATAAAAACAAGAAGCAACATGTCAGTGCATCAATATTTTAACTAAAAGAAAAGGCAGATTTAGGCACAATAAATGGGTGTTAGATTATGCTCATTCAAGGACTTCTATATGATAAAACAGGAAAAATAGAATCAATGACAGTACCCCTAGATATCCCAAGATCAAGTATGGGCAGACTAGCCAAAACACTACTCAGACCACATGAAAACGCTTTAAAGCCTCTTTTGACAGCTCCCAACATGCTAACCAGATTAAGCTTTAGTTTAAAGGCCTTGCACTTTGATTTTCAGAACAACACACCGAAGTTCAAACCAATGGATAATACAATTCATATTGATGAAAAGTGGTTCTACCTAACCAAAAAATCGTGCAGATATTGCATGACCTACATGGAGGCAGATCCCCTAAGAGTATGTCAATCGGAAAATCAATTGCCTAAGCTAATGTTTATGTGTGCAGTGAGCAGACCAATTTTCGCAGAGGATGGATCTGTGTTATTTGATGGGAGAATAGAGATTTAGCCCTTTGTTCGGGAGGTCACAGCTAAAAGAAACAACATCAAAAGAAAGAGAGAGACAAAGGAGATAAAGCCAATACAGTTAATTACTAGGCATGTGATCAAGGACTGCCTAATCAATGAGGTAACATGCATGTTCAAAAGAGTCACCAAGTTCAAGTAATGCAGAATGTGTCACAATTTCAAGTTGTTCCAGCCATCAAAAACAAATGGCCACCTTGTTTGAGCAAATATATATGCATTCAACAGGACAATGCAAGACCCCATATTAAGAACACAGATGCGGATTGGCAAGAGTGTGCAAATGCAAATGAGTTTCAAATAACACTTGTCCAACAACTACCAAACAACCCAGACTGTAATGCCAATGATCGAGGCATCTTTTCAGCAATTCAAGGCTTACAACAAAGAGAAAAATGCAAGACAACAAATGAACTAATAGTTGCAATGCATAACAGTTTCAGTGCTTTAGAGCCCGACCTTAAACAAGGTTTTTTTTTTTTTTTATCTTTACAGTGTGTGCTCATAGAGATAGTGAAGTGCAAGGGGTAGAACAATTACAAGACTCCTCACATGAAGATGGATCATCTCATCAGATAAGGTACATTACCAATCAATCTTAATGTTCCAGAATAAGTAGTGAGGGATGGTGTGGACTGCCTAATTTCAGAAGGACACACAAAATAAGACATAGAAGTTCTCATGGAATCAATGAGAATTAATGTTCCACAAAATGGAGAAGAGATTCCAGATTTAAATATGGAGGCAGCTTATTTTACCTTAGTTTTGCATTCAGGTGAATCTTTTTGTAGTCATAGAATCAGTCATGCATCAATTTAGTTTTCAGATTTTATAAATTTGGGTTTTGTTGTTCTTTAAACATCACTTGACCAATTAATGTCATCGGTCAATCACACATGTAACAAGTGCAGACACAGTTACTTAAACTCACTAGAATAGAATGTTGAAATCACTTCAAAAGAGGTTAAGAACTTGTAATTAAAATGGTGTTATCATTGCAGTTTATTAGCAACATTCTCACCAAATCACATAATCAGTTTTCATCACATAATCAGAAACCAAAAGCATATTCACATAATCAAAATCCATTCATTAATCCATATTCACAGCATATTCACAGACTCAAAATCTATTCAGTTTCAGAATCAACGTATCCACATAAACCATCAGCATATTCACAGAATCAAAACTCCACCAGAAACCCTAGATTAGTACCGCCAAACAATACATCACAAAAACAGAATTTCATATGTAAACCAGCAAATCCATGTAAGAAAGGGACAAACCAACAAGACTTCAAATTCATTCATCCAGTACAAGGCAACCAACATAAAAAAGCAAGAGATGGTGTAGATATCACCTGAATGCAGGCCTCAAGGCTAATTAGCTTCCTTTGCTCCCTCTGCATGTCCAGGCCTCCGAACTTATGCCTCCACCTCCGACGGCGTCGCCTTGAGCCTCTTTGAAGCGGTTGAATAAACAGGTTGGTAGAAGTACTCCGGCAACTTGCGGTTACGGTAACAGAAATCGGGCAGGTGCCAGTAAATCTTGCGGTCGGACCGTTTGGGGAGCTACCTGTAGGGAATGGTAACACCGCTGAGGCTTCAGCTCGTGCTCTTAGCTTTTCTCACTCGACGACAGTAGCGGCGGGACATGCACGAGCTTCTAGGGGCTCTGGTCATCCACGTATGCCAATAGCTTTCTTTGCTCCATTCGCATGTTCAAGCCTCAAGGCCAATCAACTTCATTTGCTTCCTCTACATGTCTAGGCCTTTGAGCTTCTGTTTCCACCTCTGACGGTGTCGCCTTGAGCATCCTTGTAGCGGCCGAATAAATAGGTTGGTAGAAGTACTCCGGCAACGTGTGTTAACGGCAACAGTAATCAAGCAGGCGCCGATAAAGCTTGCAGTCGGACCGGTCGGGAGAGCTACCTGCAGGGAGGGGCAACACCGCCGAGGCTTCAACTCGTGCTCTTGACTTTTCTCCCTCGGCGACAATGGCAGCGGGACATGCATAGGATTCTCAGGGCTCAGGTCATCCACGTCTACTAGCTTCACCCCCTCCGTCGGGGAATCTTCCGATAATTGCGAAGAGGGTCAGCCGGACAACGACGCTTGGCAGATCCGAGATAACTAAAGACATATCCAGCATAATAGGCTGCAGATCTAGGGTTTTTGCGCCCGATGCGGGGCACCGCCGCCGTAGGCCTTGGATCTTGCTGGTGCGGGAGAGGCAACAGAGGCGACGACCTCGTGTAAGGTGTGCGGGGAAGGCCGCGACATGAGGTTAGTCGGCTCGACAAGTTTCACTCCGGGCGACCTTTATATATGGGGAACAAGGGTTTCATCGGCTGAATATCGGTGAAGAGAACGAGCAGTAGACAGTAAGAGAGTGGGCGAGAGATTATACAAATATGGACTCAAGATCCAGTTTCCCCGGCGTGAGGTCAGCCGGCTCGACCAGTTTCAACCCCGGGCGACCTTTATGTATGGGGAACAAGGGTTTCATCAGCTGAATATCGGGGGAGAGAACGAGCAATAGACAATAAGAGAGTGAGGGAGAGATTATACAGATATGGACTCAAGATCCACTAGGAATCGAAGAGAGGATGAATAGAATTTCAGAATATGAGAGGAAGAGAGAGTAAAATCTGAAATGAGGTAGGGTTTGTGAGAGGCAATGGTTTTTTTAAATAAAAAAAAAAATTGGCCGAACCCACAAGTCGGGTCGTGCCAAATAATACATTAACCACATGCCAAATGTTGGCGGAGGGAATCGAACTCAGAACCTCTTACTAAGAGATTCTTGATATCACCACATGTTACCACTTGACTACAAGGCTTAGATTGTGAGAGGCAATGGTTATCAGGGTTAGGTTTAGGGTTTTTTTGGCTGGGCTACTATTGATCGGGTTGGGTTAGGCTGATTAAGGGGTTGAGCTAATTAGATTAGACTTAAATTTGGGTTTAAGTGATGGGGATGTTTAGAAGTGATTGTAATTTGATTCATTTTTTTAGGTAAGAAGATTAATATATGAGATGTAAAAAAATGAAAATAAAACTAATTAGACGAGAATGAGGGAAAAATTGAGGTCAACTTATTAAAAATCGATTTAATAAGTGCAAAGAATATGGCGCAATCGACGAAATAAAGTGATACCTATTTCATATGGCTAAATACAATTATTAAATAGCGGGCTTTGGTACAATATAATGACAAGGTATGGGACCTCTGATTTAGATTGATAACCGGAAAAGTTTCACATTTGATCATATATTAATTCAATTATTAAATAATTGAAATTTAAAGTGTTTTACAATTACAACGAAATAAACACGATCAATCTTATATTATTTTATTATATTCATTATTACCGATTGGTGTGCGTATCATTAATGAAAAATATCATAATAATCTATTCAGAAAGGATCATTTTTTCTTTCGGTGACATCTATATTACTATCTATCAATAAATTTAGAGTTATCGAAGAAAATAGATTTAAATTTACCTATCGATAAATTTAGGGTTATCGAGTGATCAAAGTCGTGTTAGTAAAAAGTCAACGTATATTTCTGAAACTTTTTTTCGTTTGTATTATTTATAATATTCTCATTGAACTGAATATCATAATTTAACAACATAAGTCATATTAAAATCGATGCTGAGAAAAGTTTTGTGACAATTTAATTACATAATTGAATTGACAAAATCGTCGACTTATTATTGTTATATATGTTACCGAAATCAATGTGTGATAGAAGTAGGGTCGTAAACAAATCAAACAATTTTGATTCGATTCGTAATTCGAATTCGAATTCGAATAGTCCTATTCGTATATGATATTTTACGATTCGAATTCGAAATCCAATATTATTTATGATTTGATTATTATTCAAATCCAAATAAAAAATTATAATATTCGATTCGAGATTCGTAAGTATTTGTTTATATACTATTTAAAGTGGGATGGTTTTACTTTTGGCTGCATAGGAGCCTGATTTTGAAGGTTCCGATGTTTTTTCAATTTTCCTTAGTTTTTTTTACGATATTGATATGAGGTTTTTTAAATATGATTGTACCGCACATTTGAAAAATTATAATACAATGAAATAAAAAAAATGCAATGTCAAAAGAAAAAAAAATATTCTGGAGGGGTTGCATTCCGAGCCTCTTGCGAATAACCACGCACATTTCGAGATGCCCTTTTTAGAACGTTGGGGGCGTTAGTGTGTGAATAAGAGGGGTTGAAAACGAAGAATTTGAGTTATTTTGGTCCAGTAGGAGTAGTTCAATCTATGGATAAAATATAGTGAAAATAGATTGAAATGTTAAAGAAGTATAATTGAAATGTATAAGTATAAGATAAAAGTGGTGTGAAAAAATTATGTGAAGAATAAGTATATAGATACAATAGAAAATACTACATCATGTTCATCATACTTGTTTCATTTTCTTTTTGACTTTTTGGGCACGTTTTTTAACCAAAACCTAGTACGTGTTTTAAAATATAGTCTTTAATAAAACTCGTACTAAATTTCTATAGAAAAACGTGCCTGAAAAGTCAAAAAATAAATGAGACAAATATGATGAATATGAGATAATTAAAAAAAATCAAATTTCGTAGGGTTTATGGTCAACAACCGTTGACCAATTGACACACGCTATGTGATTAGAAAGGAGGGCGGAGAGACGGGCAGTTAGGAGACTACGGGCTGAAGAACTCATAGGGACGTAACGGGGAGAGGGCGCGGGTTTGGTGGGCGGGGTGTCAGAGGGGAGCCCTTCTCGACATGAATTATCTTATCTATGCTACTAGTAGTAATAATTATCTACTCCTAAGAATAAAAAGTTTTAACATTTCGTGATATGTGAAATATCAAAAACCCCACATTCCAAAAATAGAAAGTGATGTAAGTTACATATACGAGTTCGATTCCATGCTAGTGCATTTATTTTTATTTTTTTAATTCTATTTATGGGCCTACTTTTACTTTCAGGCACGATAGCTATTACTTCATCTCATTAAATAAGACTCATTTACTATTTGGGGAGAAAATAAGAAAAGTGAAATGTGTGGTTGTAATTAATTTTGAGAAGAGAGAGTTAATGACAGCCACATATTCTTTGTCATTTTAGAAATGTGTCTAATAAATGAGATGTATCGAAACAGAAAGTGAGTCTAATTTAGCTAGATGAAAGTAGTATTTAAACTAACATTCAATTTTTTTATTTTGTTTAATAAATTCTTTCAACACAAATAAAATTTATATTCAATTCTTCATGTCGCAAGATGCAAACACCACCTAGTTATTATTAAGGTCTGAAATTAACCGTTTATATTGTCCCGGGCATTTGTCCTAGTGGACATTAAGGTGGCTATAGAGCTTTGAGCTCTAGGTGGTGTGTGTTCAAATCCCAGCAGCGTATTTAACTAGTTTAGTTTAATTTAGGTAGTATAGACTATGCTGTTAAAAAAAAAATTGTCGTACATTAGCAATAATCACCAATCAAAACGCTGTCCGATTCGATGAGGAAAAAGCTAAAAACGATATAACAAAATAATATGCAATAGACCCAATTATCCCTGAAAAGTCCTCAAGTGCGCGCCAAGCGTAGGGGTATTATAGACATTCTCCGAACCCTTAGATCGCCATATTAGTGGATGAGATTATGAACATCATCTGATGGCATTTTAGTAATAAACTTTGACTATTAAGGGGAATATAAATTGGTCATTCGCTATATATCGTCCGGAAGCACGCTGCCCACAACCCTCCCCGCCCCTTCTTCCTCTCTCTCTATATAACCTCCTCTCTCATCCCCACCGCCTCTCTCTCTCCTCCACCGCCGCACGCGGCGGAGATACAAATCACTCCGGCGTCTCACCGCAACAGATCCGCCGTCCGCAGCCCAGATTTATGATTTTTCGATATCCCTGACTCCTAATCCCTAAAATGTTCATTAGCATTTCTTCGGAGTTTTTTAAATATTCTCCGCCTCATTATTAATAAAATCCAACTTTCCTTTTTTATTTTTCCCCGTTTTAATATTTCCTTCTTTTTTTAAGTCAAAATCCACAATTTCTCCTTACCTCTCTTTCTTCCTCCACTGTAGTTGTGATTTCCCGAAATTTAACCCGTTTCTACACTCTTTGGAAACCGTTTAGGCCGTTTTATTCAATCCAATTGAATTGCCTTTGTTGTTTTCACCCGAAGTGACACTTTTGCCCTCCGGGAATCTCGCTGACGTGGCACCCAAATTTTCACTTTATTTTCCTCCCGATTAACGATCCACGGTCAGGATGAGTTACAACTCGCGCAGGATACTGACGCCTGGAGTCTCACGGAAGCGGAAAGAGATGGAGGCCCTCCATCCTTCCACGTTAGCCAAACCGTTAGTTCCACTAACGTCCGTCTCTCGCGCCGTTAGTGGGACCAGCCACAGCCAGGCCACAACGTCCTCGAAGGGGGGAGCCGAGCCGCAGCCGATGCCGTCCAACCGGCTCCTAGCCGGCTACATGGCCTACGAGTTCCTGACCAAGGGGACGCTGTTCGGGCAGAAATTCGACCCGGGCCGAGCCGAGGCTGTGCCGGTCGCCGTGGCCGAGCCGAAGAGGAATAGACAGAGCCAGCCGAGTAAGGAGGCCGAGCCGAGTGGGAAGAGCCAGTCGAAGCCGCAGAGCTATGCTGAGGTGGCAAATTTATTGAAGAGCGATGCGGTCCACATTCCTGGAGTAGTCAACCCCACGCAATTAGCTCGGTGGCTTCAAATGTAATTCCTGGACACGTGGAAGCTTCTCGCTGCGCGGTCCACGTGAGCCGCCCGTGTAGGATTTTCCTCTTTACTCGTGAAACGAAAGCACGTGCGTACGTCGAGCTTAAATACTTCAGTATTTGGTATTTGAACAGCTCTTTCTTCTTCTTGGTTCTGTATTTTTTATATCTTAATCCATGCTGCAAAACTCTTAATTCGTGATGTTTGTTGTGCGCTCTCTCTCTCTCTCTCTCTCTCATATTTTGTCTTGGTGGAATGTGCATGCCTTTCGTGGGGAAGGGATGTGACGATTGGTGTGATAATATGGAATAGAAAATAGAAAATGTTTAACTAATGAGCGTAATATGTACTCTTTATTTTGCTCTTTATTTTGCTCGAAGCGGCTTGTTTTATTATTTTATATTAGTATTTGAATAATAAAAACAAGCCGGAGGTTATTTGGATAAATTCGGGGGCATTGCACTTGCATGGCTTTGCATGCAGAAAGAGCCGTGGAAGAAGTTGCACGTGATTCGTTGTGCTTTGCAGCTTCAATGCAAACTATGTGAGTGTTGTATGTATGAGTTTGTTCGAAATGCAATTGTGATTGATTCTGTTTCTTTGTTTCTATTTTTATTGTTTTGTTTATGTGGTTCTGGTTCATTGTTGGTTTATTTGCTTGCTGTGTTTGTGTGTTTGGAATTTGGATGACGCTGGATTTCTGAAATAGTTGATGATAGATTCAAAAAATTAAAGTTCAAGCAAAAGGCTATAAAGTATATACTATCTTCATCCTCATTGATTTTTTACTTTTCGGCCACGTTTTTCTACTGAAATTTAGTATGAGTTTTATAATATTGTTTTGAAGTATTTTTTATTTACGAAAATATTACGTAAAAAAAATATTTCAAAACGATATTGTAAAACTCGTACTAAATTTCGATAAAATGCGTACCCGAAAAGTCAAAAAATAATGTAACTAATATAATGGGATGGAGGTAGTATATGCTAATATCGAAGTGATACCATACAACAATTTGTGAGCCGTCTCAGTTTTAGACGCGATACAATTTAGGTGGCTTCTTTGTGTGTTTTTTCCTTTTTTTAAAAAAATAAAAAGTTAAATATTTAGTGCCATTGCTTAGTGATTTGCGGACCTTTTCTAATGCTATTTCCGTCCCGAAGAAAATGAGACATTAGTCGTCGAACGCCTCAATCTTCCTAGATGTTGGTTGTTTCATCTTCGTCAGAACGGAGAAAGTTGTCACTAGAGATGCACGTCGATATTATGATGTGCTTGCAAATGAGGCTTAACTAAAATAATTTAGGAAGCCCTCGATAAGATATATTTCTACATCTCAAACTAAATGTAACATTTGGTTTGAATCTCACGTATTTAATCGAAATGTTAAATTTAGTTTGGAATGGAAAGAGTAATAAACATGTAGCCTTAGCAACTCTTCAGTTGTCAATTTTCATAGACACATCTTAATTGGTAAAATGTTTTCGTTTCAATTGAGTAGTTGACATCTCGAATGCGTATGTGAGTGGGTATGCGAATGAGATCATTTATTTTCTTTTTATATAATATTTTTTATTGCATTTGTAGATGAATCGTTATGTTAATGGGTATATTTTCTTTATATAAATTTTGAATTTTAAATTATTGATTATGTCACGTACACGTGTCATCTATTAATATAACGAATGATGCATACGATGAGCCAATAGAAGATCCGAATTCGGGAAGGAGATTCTCTATTGGTTAACTAGATGACATCTTATATTGTATTAGTAGATGAGTGACACGTGTCAAATCATAGAGTTTAGATTTTTTTAATGTGAGAAGTATATTTTCCTTATATAAATTTTAAGTGTTAAATTATTAATGTCACATGCTATCTATCTACCGATACTATATAAGATGTCATATAGATAGATGGTAAGCGTTCGTACTGCAAAAATTGCCAATTTCGTTGGCTAATCCAACATTAAATAAGCTCAAATTAATTGATGGTTGATCTATCAAAATTTACTTGACAAATAAATAAATTAGATAAAAGGAATATAAAGTCTTTGGAAAGATGAATTGACACGAAGACGAACCAAGAATTTGGACAACTGGTACAATGTTTGGACTTTTAATAGTATATAGCCTAATGCTTAGGCCCAAATACTAGGCCTAATAAATACGGACCTCGGTAAAAGTTTAGCCCAACGCTATCAGGCCCGAACATAAGGCCCATCAAGAATTCAGGTCCAGGAGATCGCCGCCCATCACATGGCCCAGCTCACATATCCGCCCAGCAATTCGCGCCAGCTCATCTTGTACTCCTACTGCATGAGGACTCCTACTCCAAATCCAAATCTATCCCCAAGATCTATTATAGAGAGATAGAGATTCAGATATATCTCATGTAAAAAGATATCAACAAAAGGCCTCAAGTATATCTAATTAGGCCCGATTATTACGATTATTGTATTAGTATGACTCTACTTGTAAGCCTATAAATAAAGGCCCTAGCATAGGAGACACACATACTCTCATACTCACAAGAGCAATACAAAGTTCTCCTTTCTCTCCCGTGGACGTAGATCTGCCAACATAACGGATCGAACCACGTAAACCCCTGCGTTCCTACTCTTTTCTTTACGTTCTTTGCATGTTAATGGGCCCATAAAAAGCACGATCGATCACTGGCATCGTCTGTGGGAACTCTCTATTCGTGTTACGATCAAAGCTTTTCTTTTTCTCATTCAAACATGCCTCCAAAGAACCGCAACACCCATTCAAATGCCTCCGTGTTCCTCCTCCCGGCTGCAATAAAGATGGTAATCCTAACAAGGATGCAAATCCGAACAAGGATGTCGATGCCGTTCCTCACCCCAAAGATCCAGTGGTAAACCCCGACCCTAATTTGGTGCTGGGGGGTCCCTAATGATCGGGACGGCAACGATGCTGGTTCCAACAAAGAACCCAGCAACCAGACCACATCCTCACGGCGGACTGGATACGAAGAAGCTATCCGGGATTTTCTGGATATCAACAAGGATAAACTTACACAGTTTATCCAGACACGAGAGGGTCTTCGCCAAGAAGGACCCCACGAACAACAGGGGTCAACTCGCAATCGAGGAAAGAAGGAACCTAGCGTGCAGATTATCCACGATCAACCTCGAGGTCGCACCCTGCCCCGGCACGTGCCTCGCGATTGCCGTCAGCACATCAACGCGACCCATCACCTCGCAGGTCGCAACATCATCGGAATCGCTCTCTTTCGTGGTCTTCTTTATCTTCTTCGAAAGGGTCTCCCCATCCTCGTGACGGATTCAATACGTATGGGTTGATGACAACCTCATTCACTCGGAGGATTTGCGAAACACGTCTTCCGAGCACTTACAAGGTGCCCAACATCCAACCGTATGATGGGCAGAGAGATCCAAGGAATTTCCTTGGACAATTCCAGTACAACATGTGGAACCAAAATCTGAGATCAGTTCACATGTGTAAGGTCTTCCCCGAGCTACTGGTCGATACAGCTCGAGTATGGTTTGATAGCTTACCCCCGAATAGCATAAGCTCCTATCGCAAACTCGTGGAAGTCTTCAAGAGACGCTTCCACCAAAAAAAGCGAAACCAAAATATACTCTTGCCCAGCTGTTGACCGTAAAACAAGGAGAGGGGGAGTCAATCAACGACTTCTTGACCCGCTTCAATCAGGAAGCGTTAAAGGTGGATGATGCTAGCGACATGCTCATCATCTCGGCGTTCCAGAATGCCTTGCGACCTGGTGTTCTTTACCGAGAACTCGTGAGGCGAGAACCCCAAACACAAGACAAACTGTGGAGAATTGTCGACGAGTACGCAAGGGCCGATGATGTTGATCTGCGCAAGCGCGACCAGGACAAGGGTGGCTCGTCGGGCAAGAAACAGTCCGGAGATCGCGGCCTACAAAGCTCAGGTCATCGCAGCTTCCACGAGAGGCTGCAACAAAGTCATATGTCATCCCGACTAGGACCTCGTCAAGGAACAGAGTCAGGGTTGGGTCCATGCTAGAATCCCGATCAACCCCAGTATACTCCATTTAATAAACCACGTGCAAAGATATACGAACTGCACACCAACCTGTTCGAGAAGCCTCGTCTAATGCAAAAATCGGCTGATCGCAGGTTAAAGAAGCAATACTGTGTGTTCCACGAGGATCACGGCCATGACACGGAGGAGTACCGCGACCTCGCGGAGAATATCGAGGCCTTGATTCAAGATGGTACTCTCAAAAGGTACCAAGGCCAAGGCAACGGCCAAGGCAAGGGCAAGAAGCGTCGCGGTTGGGGAAAGGACGGCTACCAACCCAATAAGAAGACCAAGCAAGAACTCAACGACGACACCACACCTCAGCAGTTCGACGGAACTATTGAGGTAATCACCGAACTGCCCTTGGGACAAACCAAATCGTCCCTCAAATACGAAGCTCGAGCTTCGAGCTCGGAGGAGCCCGCAGGCAAGCGGTTCAAGAAGGAGGAGGCCATAACCTTCTCTGAGACAGATCCTGTACCAGCAAAGACCCCGCACCATGAGGCCATAGTGATCCAGGCTGGGGTCGCAAATAAGTTGGTACACCGGGTGTTCGTAGATAACGGAGCATCAGTGAGTGTCCTTTTCAGGACATGTTATGACAAGCTGAGTCTCGAAGCCACTCAGCTTGCCCCAGCGCCTTTGCCATTAAAGAGCTTTGCACAAGAGGAGACGCGACCTGACGGGGTCATCAGCCTGCCCGAGTGGTACTGTGAGTACAAGGCTACAAAAGGATAAATAAAAAAAATACAAAGGAGAAGTCAAACCTTGGCTTCAGAGTCCATCAGGGGATCTCCTCATTCCCAGGAGCCTCCTCTCCCCCAGCCTTCTCTTCCCCAGCTCGGGCAAAGGATGTCTCCAACTCCTCGTCGCAGTCCGCAGCAGCAGACCGCACAACATCGACGATAAGGACGTCGGTGGCCGCCTCAAGCTCCTTCAGCAGCGGAGACTCTACCAGCATGCCCTTCACCTCCCCGGCAAGGACCTCATTGATCTCCTCGGTAGACCGCTTGGAGACGTCGTACTTGGAAGGATCCAAGTTGGGAAAGTCTTTCTTCGCAGCCTCCAAGGTGTCCACAGCGAACTCCTCGCCAAGGACACTGCCGGTGACAGACGCCAGCCTCACAAACTGCCAGGAGAGAAGCAGCCTCCGTGTATGCCCGCAGAATCGGGCCCTGGGAAGCAACAACTCCAGCTCGGAGGTCGCCCACCTCCTTCTCCTTCTTTGCGACCTCAGCCTTAGCCGAGGCCACCTCATCCTGAGCTGCGGCCAGCTCCCGACAAACAGCCGCAGTCCGTGCCTCAGCCGCGTCAAGTTTGGTCCGCACCCGCGTGACCTCCTCTTTCTTCTCGGCCACGAATTTGGCGGCCGCACTCCTATCCAACAAGGCTAGGCCCTGCGAAATCAAGTCCCGGCCCCTCTGCACAGATCGTAAGATACATGTCAGCATGAATAAATCTACAATCAAACACAATGGAAGTCAACACCTTACCTCAGCATCAGAGAGGACCGGCATATCAACTGGATCCATGGTCAGGTCGACCGGCGCCTCCAATAAAACATTAGTGGGGATCTCCCCCACTTTCATCCCCTTCTTCATTCTCTTCAAGGGAGGTTCGGGGAGAAAGTGCTCCCCGATCTGGGGGGACAAACCCTTAGTCACAGTTCGTTTCGAACTGGACTGGGAGATGGACACATCCACAGAAGGTCGTTTCTTGGCCCCTTTCTTCGGCACCACTACCTTCTCGAGTCCCATTGCGAACACAAGACGGCAACGTGTTAGATCGGACAACAAAAGGATAGTATAGAAGAAAGTAGTAAATGGGGATCCTTACCCTTCACTGTCTCCTCTTCGGCAGAAGGATCACGAGGGTCGAACTTCACCCTGCATCCCCTCTCTAACCTCTTTTGGAGATCTGAATAGTGATTTATAGGGGTCAGCCTGTCCAGCGTACCAGTTCACCATTCGAACTCCGGTACACGAACATCCTGAGCTCGTACGAAGAAGAACTTCGTGTGCCACCCCTGAACTTTATTGGGAAGGTCGATTTTTATGCCACGACGAGGTGTGGCATAATACCAACTGGAAGAGACTTTGAACGTAAGGAACGTCAAAATCATGTCCTGAGTCACCGGCTCCCTAGCCTCGGACTCCAAAAAGGACAAATAAATAAAAGAATTGGGAGTCAACTGCCCTAGTGGCAGATGATGAATTCCTAACAAATCCCTAAGACCGCTACGAAGCGAATCCTCATATACAGTAACAAACCCTCGAGGAGGGCAACAAGCACGGTCCATTGGACCAG
>JAOWBJ010115042.1:0-13811 GCA_028566335.1 Monarda citriodora | reverse complement strand
TGGAAACCTAATAAGGGAGAAGAAACACCTTTCCCGGTGATACTTCTCCCTAAGAGGGTAATTTAGCTCTTCCACTTCAAAGAGTCCCTTAAAAGCGCGCATGAGGTGACCACTCCTAGCGATAAAACTCGCCAAATCAGGATCTCAGACCTCGGTGATAGCAAAGGGTCGCTCCCTTCGGCGAAGCCGAGGTCACGGTGCATTATTTAAAGCACTCAACCCTAGTAGAGCTATTGTTATTCATGGCAACAGGAAGACAATTCACAGTAAAGATGGAGTTGCGATATGGTGGTCAATTATGGGGGAAGAAATATATATTATGAAAGTACCCTATTACAAGTTAGTCAGTTTATACTATGAGCTACCAGTCCTACTACCAGGATGAGATGTATCCTATGTTTTCCCAGAACGAAGGATAGCATCTAAATTCAGCCTACCGCCCGAGCTTCCACCTCGGGCCCCACCTCGCCCTCTACGACCACCGGTGGTAAAACCACGGCTGCCTCTCCGGCTGCTACCTCGGCGCTTTAGAACTTCGCGCTTCTCCTGCTCGTTGTAGTTCTCTGGAGGGACTATGGTATAACCACGAGGGAGAGAAGTCTTTGCTATTACCTCCATTATGCTCGGATACCGAGTTTCAAACACACTATACATCTTGGAGAGGCTCCTTAGCTGGTGAACGAGGGATTGATATTCATCAGTAAAAGGATCTTTCTTAGCATCAACCTTCTCGCACTTCTTCCATATCTCATACATCTCATCTTCAACCTCGGTGATTGTAAGGCCGCCATTCCTACGGATGATAGCCTCGTACTCAAGGTTCTCTTCGGTAATGATCTTCCTGTCATTTTTAGAGCTCTTTAGCTCCTTCTTCAAGTTCTTCACTTGGTGTTGAAGATCCATAACTTGTGCCGCACTATTGTCAAGCTGAACTTGACTCTCAACGGCCTTTGCCTCGACATCATCAACAACCTTGGTGTACAGGTCCATCCAGTACTCGGCATCCACCCTTGCATTATGGAGTTTGAGTGTCAGCTCTTTAAGTTCCGCGATATGGTCATGGGGTTCCGAAAAAGACTACAGGAATGAAAAATAAATAAAGCAAAGGCTATAAGGAGAGGTCGGTAAAAGGGAAATAACACTTCATTAATATTATAACATCAGGGGGCACTACGGCCAAGATATAAAAAGTATCCTATCAATAAGAGAAAGGATTCATACAAGGTTTTGCACGGCATCTTGTGCCGACACCTTGGCCGCATCCCTCATCTCTTCGTCCCGGCCTCCGACGTGGTCATCATCTCTGCCTTCACCCCCACTAGCGCCGTCCTGGTTGCCCCCACCGAGCTCTTCATCCTCCTCTTCATCTTCATCTCCGTCGTCCCCTAGCCTCAGCACAGTGGTCGGCTCAACCACTCCTATCGACACGAATGAGGCCTCCATGGCAGCGTCCTGATCGGTAGTGCACGAACGCATTACCTCGGCAGAGAGGGGGTGGACAAGAACGCGAGGTCCTCCAGCAGCGGCAGAGATTGCAACTGAGCTTTAATCACTCGGGTGTAGGCATCGAGCCCCTCCCCCCTCTTCATCAGCTCGGCGAGGCTGTTCACCGTTGCTGAGAACTGCAGGCAAGTGAAGAGCTTCTCCGCAAAAATGAGGAGAGCCCCCCCTTGGGCAGCCACGATGCCCGCAACCTCAAGCTGCTGTTATTGGTTCAACTGAAGCAACTCAGCTCGGGCGGCAGCGGTGTCACCCTCACTCTTCTGTTGCGCTTGGAGGGCCCTGGACGCCCTTAGCTCGGAGTCATCCACCTTCTGGCGGAGACAGATTACATCATCCTCGGCACTCGCCAGAGCCCGGTTGAGTTGACGGAGCTCGGCCACACCCCTTTCCATGTCTACCAGCACCCGCTTGGCACGCTGAAAGAAAATGAGGAAGTAAGTAAAAAAATAGTACTAAATAGCGAAAGACCGGAGACAACCATTACCTCAACGGTGCTGAGAGGCCACTTGGGGTCTTCAACAGGGCTAGAGGAGGTATCAACGGCCATACCCCCAACCTCGGCTAGGACAGGGTCGAGCGGAAAGGGCACTTGACGAGTGAACCTCGTCATTACCACCGAGGTGTCATCGACGGTTCTCTGCGAAGTGACAGTGGACGCGGTGGTGGTCTTCTTTTTTCTGGCTGTCATGTCATTAGCGGGGACGACTTCGCCCCTTGCGTTTGCTCTTCCCCTTCACCTTGTCATCGCCTTTATCGCTTTTCCAGAAAGACACTGCGAGAAGACATGGGTCAGACACAGAAGAGTGATGAAAATAACAACGCAGTAAAAATTTAGCTAACTATCCCCACCCTTAGCCACCTCGGTGCAGTCAGCCAAGACAACAGGACTAAGACCAGCCCGGATGAGCTCAGACTCGGTGTAGGATTTGGAAAAAAGGCCAAACCCTCCTAAATTTTCCTCGAGCTCGCCCAAGCCATCAACAGGGGTTCGCCCTATGGGCCCACTCTGCCACTCAAACAAAGGGACACCCACCCCGGAACAAAAGAAGAACTGGGATTGCCAGTCCGAGTGCTTTGACTTGATTTTGGGCCTAAAGCCCATACATGGAGAAGCGTAGTACCACGACCCTAGCTTCTTGAATTGGAGGCACCTCAGTACTACGTTGAGGGTAAAAGGCTTTCCTAGGTTAAACACCTCTACGGCTAGGGAGATGAGGTGCTTATACGAATTTGGGGATAGTTGGCCCAAGGGAAGTTTGAATCTAGTGAGGAGCTCTACAAGAACAGGGACTAGAGGGAACCGGAGGCCGGAGTCTAAACAGGCCTCGTAAACCGTGCAAAAC
Source organism: Monarda citriodora (assembly GCA_028566335.1). Classification (NCBI taxonomy): domain Eukaryota; kingdom Viridiplantae; phylum Streptophyta; class Magnoliopsida; order Lamiales; family Lamiaceae; genus Monarda; species Monarda citriodora. The sequence goes on along the minus strand of JAOWBJ010115042.1, from coordinate 10,965 downwards.
CCCTCCGACGGCCGGTCGGCCCTGTCGCTGGGTCCGGCAACCATAGTTTCACAATTTTCCGGGATATGAAAGCGGCGGGAAAGATATTTTATTTCATCTTCCCGGATGGTGGAAGGAAAATCCGCTACATCTCTGGCCGAATAAGCCTTCACGGCGGCAGGAGATTCCGGCAACGACCCTAAGACACTGCCCCCACCCCTAGCATCCAAAGAAGGAGAAGACATCACTTACTTGTTCAACGAAGATGGCACACCGGAATGACTGCAAAAAAGGAACGGAAAGTTCGCCGGAGAACGACCGGAAATCAGCACACATGCTTGGGAGAATTTAAAATTTTTGGATTTGCGGAAAATGAAAAGTGAATGGTGGGTGAAAAGGGTTGTTACTTTTGTTCAAAAGGTGCCCCCGATTTGCATCCCCGTAAAAGGGCGGGAAGCCCAAAAGTCGCAATGATTAGGGCTCACGCGTTGGGCCCAGAAGTCACGCGCGCGCGATTTTTTACTGGAGCTCGGGTTGTAACTCTTTATCACTACAGCTCTAATCCAACAGCAGCCTCACTTTAGCTCGGTAGATATAACTCTACTTGAAGGTCTGCATGCCAATACCTCGGAAAACGCAGATAAGACCTCCTCCTTGCCTCGCTTTTGAGGGGTGGGTCTCTGATAGAGTATGGCCCAACACCCTCGGCCCAGTTGCCAAGCATAGTCTATCCCAGGCCCGGAGGTAACTGGACCGGTAGGTGTCTTAGACCTCTTAAGCTCTCCAATAGCTCGGCAAGTTACCTCGGTCATCTCCTACTCCACTTCCCCGATACCTCGGTCCAACCGAGGTATCACCTACATCCGCAGCTGGTCACGAATACCTCGGTCCCGCCGAGGTGTCACCTGCGTCCGCAGTTGGTTGCAACCACTCCTAAGATTTCCGCCAGATATCCCTCCCACTTCTTTGGGAAGTAATAACGGCCACCTTATTATAGCCACAGATCAAGGAGTCTTTACCCAGGATCTTGGCAGATACCATATGCGGCTATGGTGGGTTCGTGGGTCATCAAAGATAAAAATATGTTGGCTACATTAGGAGTTTTTTTTTTTCGAGAGACGCCCCTAAGGGCGAGGGGTTAGGCAGACCCCCAACTCGTAGATATCAACTATAAAATAATCAGTCTCGTACACAAGCTGCGCCCAAAAGCGACACAGCCCGAACAGAACAATGAAAAACCACGGGACCGAACCCACATACCGGGTCGTGTCAATCTATCAAAAACTCGAACCAAAGAGACTATATAAACTCCCCCATTACCGAATGCACCAATGGCACATCCGGCTAACACAAGGGGACCTAACTGAACCCACAAACCGGGCCGTATTAGGAAGAACAAAACCAAATAACATAATACATAACTACCCCGAAAAGGCTGAAAATACCTATGGCACACCCAGCCAATCACAGGGCATCCGACCAAACCCACAAACCGGGCCGTGTCGGAAGAAACACATATACAAATCAAAGATGGGCTTCGCTAAGCCCATGAAAAGGGATTATTCATATAAATAGCTAGATCATTTAGAAAGACAACACACTCTCTTGTACTTATATTTTACGCATACTCAATAAAAATCAAACACTCTTTACCTCTGTGGACGTAGATCTACCTTAGTAGATCGAACTACGTTAAATCATTGTGTTCGTATTTCGTGTTTTTACTATTATAACCTCTCTGAGTTTTAGGGATCGATCAGTGACCAAAAGTCAAAATGTGAGATTAGAGAAAACCAATCCTATGTAGCAATAATTGAGATAAAATCTCATACGAATCCGTCGTACTTAACGCCATTTCTTAAGATAATATTAGTCTAATCTTCTAAACCTAACATGCTCGATTTAAAAATAAATAAAAATTAAAATAGAATGACACGAGATACGAAAAACACAATTTGTCTTTTTTATTTTGGTGAGTAAAAAAAATTATAAACAGAATCAAGAATATCTGAGTCATGTGAGAGTCGAATACAGCGAGATGAAACATGAAATAAAAAATGCTCAATACTTAGAAACAAAACGCATAAACCATGCATAACTGGGAATGACACGAAGCACCATGAGACCGCTCCCAATAGGCGGAGCTCCATCCTGGACGCAGCCGCAGGCGTTGGCTCTGGGCTCCCTGGACGCTGCTGCAAAGGATGAGAGCGGCTGGACGAGGCACGAGATGCTCGAGCGTCCGAAATTTCAACCTAGACGCTCGATTTTTGTTTTATTTTTTGTTTTTTTCTTTTCTGTTGATTTATTAGAAAAAAATTAATGAAAAAAATTCAAATTACAAACGGCCACAACACAAATCCCCTATATATACACCTTATTTTCACCTCAATCTCACACAACGTTCTTCATTTTACTCTCAAATCTCAAACAATATATTTTTTTCATTTTCAAATCAAATTATCTCTTCAAATGGGGGATCCAATAAATAAACAATTTAAATTGGTTCGACAATTACGGTAGCAACTAGACAATTCTCAACAACCTCCGATGCCACCACCATGAACACCGCCACCGACTGTCGGATTCAGTCAATTTGCTGACAGTTCGGCGCCGTTCATGGGCTACTCCGGACAAGGGTATTGGCCTTACTCTCATCCCGATAGCAAAGGATATGGTCGATTTCATACTCCGCCCACTAGTTTCGCCGAAGCTGGCTATACGACTCAAGGGTTAGAGTCAATGAACCTCGTTGTATCCTTCGAGACCGTCTCCGACATGCCCGACCCAATCAGGACCTCACCAAGTAAGGGCAAGGTGAAAGCCTAGCCCAAGGGGAAATGCAAGGCAAAGGTGAAGGTGAATGAGGTCACCATAGTCCCCTCCGGTCGAAGAGCTCATATTCCATGTACCCCGGAAAAGACGCTCTGCCTTACAAACGCGTGAGTTGCGATTTCAAAAGACCTAACAACGGGGACAGACCAAACACGTTTCCAGTTCTAGCTGCGAGTCCAGGAACATTACAATCAAAAAAGGCCCAAGGGGACGATAGTTCGAGAAGTCGAGATGCTCAGAGGTTACTGGAAGAGAGCATCTTAAAAAATAAAAGATTTCATCGGATGCTACAACAAAGCAAAGTCGGCGTGGAGAAGCTAACAGTCGGATGCGGACGTTTACGCCAATGCAATGAAGCTGTACGCGGAGAAGAAGAAAAATACCCGTTTTTTACTGAAGGATGCTTGGCTGCAGCTGCACAACATTCCCAAGTTCCAGAATTCAAGAAAGCCTGCCGGCACAAGCAATTATGATAAAAGGCAGAATGGCAATGGCGTATGACTCTTCCTACTCATCTCGCTCTAAAGACGATAGCAGGTTCTTCAGCCACCAAAGGTTGACTGGGCGAGACACCACAAAGGGGAAAGCAGCAGTCTTCAATGCCCAAACTACTGTCCCCGATGAAGACGAACAAGATGGACAAGGAGTTGGATGATCTCGAGACGCTCCTGGTGAAGCAAGCGAAAGAAAAGTTGGTGCGCTCAAGACATAAAGCATTTATCCAGTATTAGAAGAAAAAGAAGAGCGAGATGACGGACGGGGAGCTACTTAAACTTGAGGCAGTCGGGTGAGAGAAGTTCAAAAATAAGCTAAAGAAAATGAAATGTGCGAGGTTCTCCACTCCAATCTTTGCTAGAATTAGAGGTCGTCACAATGGACGATCCATACATGGCACCGCCAAATACAATTGATCTGTTTCTTTTTTGAATTTATGTAACGGCCCAAACTTTAAAAGTTGATATTAATGCAATTTCGTTCCAAGCTTTTACTATGTTTCTTTTACGGAGCGAGTTTAAGGTTATTTGATGTTACTAAAGAACTAATGTGCTTAAATGAATGAGAGCATATGCTCTCAATAAGCAAGCAATTAATAATGGTTACATACTCCCTCCGTCCCGCCCCATTAGTCCGGTTTGACTTTTTGAGCATGCATTTCTCGGCTTCCGAATACGAGTTTTAAAATATTTTTTTCAAGTTTTTTATTTTTTACGGGATACTAGATGTCTCATAGTATCCTGTAGAAGAAAAAAATTCAAAACGGTATTGTAAAACTCGTATTCGGCAACGGTCAAAATACATGCTGAAAAGGTAAAAAAATCAAACCGGACTAATGGGGCGGGACGGGGGGAGTACAAAGTTATTAAAGTTACAACGAATTCACTTAACTAGAAACCACTTGGTCACGAATAGCTATGATTGTTTGAAGCGATTTTAGTTGTCACTAGAGAAATTCGTTAAAGGTTGTATAATGAAAGAGTTTTAAACTTAGCGAGTCCACTCCAAGCAGCTCAGAGCGGCTCGGAGTTCGCTTCAAGTCCACAGCGAGGTATCTAGAGATCCGCTTGAGATGAGCAGAAGCGAAGCGTGTAAGTTCGCTTGAGCTGAGCGAAAGATCGCTCTAAGCGATTTTCATGAGCGAGTCATTAAGCAGTTTTATAGATATTCGCTCGAACTAAAACCACAAGCGATCTTGAGCGAGCGAATTTCCATGCGAGAAAGAGAGAGAGAAGTTTAGAGCAAATTTGTACCCCGAGTGAGTTCGCTCAAGGGAGTCCGCTCGGGAAGAGAAAGTCAGCGAAGCTATCTTGAGAGGCGCACCAAGTGCATTAATTATGTGTCAGTCAACCTTACTTTTTCTGCAAAAACGCCACTGTCTTTACCAACAAGTACCATATGTCATTTTCTGCAAAAGCCGTACCGTTTTAATTATTTCAAAATTATATTTTATTTAAATTCTGGAAAAAGGGACACCACACCCCTATAAATACCCCCACCTTTGGGATCCATTCATTTTGCTGCTATTTCACAAACTCCATCTAAAACTTAGAGAGAGAGAGAGAGAGAGAGAGAGAGACCGAGAGAAGAACCAGTTTGAACACTTGTTCAAAATTTGAGGTAAGATCTTCACCCTGTCTCGTTTGATGTGTTGGTAACTTAAAACTATATTTTGTTTTCAACTAGCTCAAAACCCATTTACAAATGTCAAGTATTTTCCGAGTCTCTGTAACCCAAAATGTTTTTGAGTAAAGGCTAAACCAAAGCTTGATAATTCCATGAGTATATTTTCTTCAATAAGGTAACAAGCACGGAAAGCAGCTAAAAGTCCAGAACCCTCACTATTTTCTTCGTTCTTTTAAAAAATGTTAATCCGCTTAGTTCAGACCCAAACTTTATCTTCGATAGGATTAGCAAATCTTATTATGCTAGAGCTTTTATCGAAAGATGAAGATATATGATAAGTTATTTCTGCTAGAGCTTTTCTCAAGAAATTTAGGTACAATAAGTAAAACCAAAACCGCACCAAAACCCACCCTAGTTTCAACGACAAGTTAGCCAAGAGAGTTTATGCTCCTTAAAGCTATGCCTTATGTGTATTCACTTTTACTTTTAAGGGTATTTGAAAGAGGAGAAATGAGCTAGCAAGCGACCGTTCCAAGTGATCAAAATCCTAGCGACTGTTAAGGTGGGCTTCCTAACTAAGAACCCCAAGCGAGTTAAACCCTTGAACGACCAGTCGCCGAGCGGATTATTTTGAAGCGATTTTTGTTAAGTTATTATACATTGCTTTTCTTTTACTAGTAAACATAACATAAAAGGTTTGATGTTAATATGTAATGCCTATCTGTCAGTTGTGTGCCAAGGTTTCATATACGATCGGCCTGAGCATGTGTTGCTCAGGTAGTGCACTAGGTTCGCTTTGCTCAGGCAAGCGATCAAGGTTCTAGGTTGAGGTCGGTCAACCTCCCTAGATCGGGTTATTTAAGGGCAGATATGGCAAAGAAGTAAAGTAAGGAAGGTTTCATGAGCCAAGACACTTTCTGTATTTTTCGTGTTATCGATTATTATCATTTATCTTGTGAAGCGATTTTTGGGCTAAGTGTTCACTGAGCGCTTTAAAGTACTCAGCCATGTGCACGTTTTCCCTGTGTGCAGGTTGAGCAGGCTATGTTCGAGATGGGAGCGGTGGCAAGTGGGTTTTGCTGGAACGATTTCGTGAAAAGACACTTGGTGGTGCAAGTCCTCATACTTACATCTGTCCATTTCGTGAAAAAGGACCTGGCTTTTAAAGCCTTTTTCACCTTGATTTGTTGCTAGATCCCCTTTTCTCCTCTCCATTATTTTAAGGCTAAAGTTATGTAACAAACAACTACTGTACCACCCCTTTTGTTAGCTTTTAAATTGAACAAGTACTCATTTGTAATGTCAGTTAACGCTCCTTGCTTTTGATCTCTAGATTATGTTTTCGCTTGAAATTTCATAAGCGAGTAATGAAATCGCTCAAGTTTCCAAAATCTGCTTTCAAACTACCAAGCGACTTTGACCGCTTACAATACAATTGTTTATTATTTCAGCAAAGCACATGAAAAAATTAATGAGGATTAAATACTAAGGAAAAACCCTTTTTCAAAGATCCTTTTTACTCGACCACGAGCGATCTACTAAAACCGCTTGACCGAGTGTTAGCCTGCGAGCGACCTTTCTCGGAAAACTGCTCTAAGTCTTTAAAAGCAACTCTCTTTCAAGAAATAGCTCCCAAGCGAGTCTTCATGTTAATTTTCTAAGCGGATAACCATTTTTGCTCGATGCCCATTTTCGTTTGACCTAAGGGTTTTCGCTCCAATAGTCTTCTTGTGACACGTGGTGACCCTCCGGGTCCGGTTTATCCATAAACCGGGTCTGGGTCGTTACAATTATTCATGCTCTGGTGGGGTCGTTACGCTTTGTGCAATGTTGTAACATTTGCGCGTATGTATGAGAATCAAAGACTGGCGACGACGGAGGTAAAGCTTTGTGGATCATGAGCTTGTGTCGGCATTCTAGAACCAGAGCAGTTGGCATGACCTCTTCCCAACTCACGACGCCAAGCCCAAACCCGCACTTGAAGTCACTACCTAAAATCGTTAACCCAAAATCAGCTTGTTCGAGCTGGCAACAACAAGAGAGTGCAATGTTCAAGGCATAGTGGTCTACATTAACTTTTCTCGTGAGCATTTTAGCGAACAAATGAGGGCAACAAAGTATTGCTTCATCTTGACCATAACACTCAATAATTTTGTGAAGTCGATAGCGGAAGGGAGTGGTTGCATTCCCACCATTTTGTGAAATAGATAGATGGAATCATTTGGCTCACGCCAACTTCGAACACGCGGCATAACTGAAGATTTTAAAAATGTCATTTTTAACTCAATCTCCTTTGACCATTTCACAATAGACTCGTCTAATTTGTTGACATGGACAATAAGTTGGGAGACTCCCAAGGATTTAGCTAGTTGGACACGTCGCGAATCTATCCACCTATTTCATAACCAGTTTCGACATTACTCTGATCACTATTATTATCGTCATTGTGTGATGTCGATTGTCCCTCGTTATCTATCTCCTCCTCTAGAAGGCTAGTCAACGACTCCATGAAATTCGCTTCTGTTTGATCGTTTTCTTTCTCCGCGTTGACCTCCTCCACAACGCCTTCCTCTTTCGTTTCCTTTGTAGGTTCATCATCTCCATCTTCGTTGATATATGTCTCAGTGCTGATGAACTTAAAGTGCTTCTTCACTAGATCATTAATTCTTACTCTTCTCAAGGTATTCCATCTGATCTTCCTCGCCTCTCTCATGTCGCCGCAGATAATAGGAACCCGCTCGTTCCGCCTTCTCTGCAATCGAGACACGTATGGGTTTGAAACTTAGTTTATCAGTCTGACGACCCGACTGACTTAGGGATTGTGTCGATGATGAACCCCTGGCTGACTGAAACCAACGCCCACAGGTCGTGAGTCGTGTCCACTCCCCTTTCCACGTGAGAAGCCAGCAAACCTCGGTAGATCCATTTTAATTTCCTTTGACGTGTCGTTACGTCCCGAGTGGGGGCGAGCGACTCGTTGCGGCGCATCCCACGCCATCGGATGAGCCTGAGGAACTTGCGATTTGTCCATGAAATTGAGAACGAAAACGAGAGCACCAGTTGATAGGTGTAATCCTATCGGCGTAACGACAGAAGCGAGATGCTTCCAAATTCGAAAAGATTCTAGCCTCCCCAAAGGCAAAGATCGGCGGATGTTGAATATGAGCGCGAGAATAATCTCATCGGCATCTGATGGAAAGAAGGTTTAAAGAATGCACCTGAACTTTGCCAATTGCTATTCTCTCATTACGTAAGTTGTGAGAATAAACATAGCCCTATTTATGTATTCTAGACCCTAAGGTGGTTCGACCTAATTTTAATCCGGGAAAGAACAAAAAAGAAAACCTGAATGTAGCTTATAAATCGATCGACTCAATTAATCAATACATTAAGCCCAACTAAAAAAATATTAAATTAATTAGAATAACTAAACTAATATCGTATCAACATACACTCGTATCAACCCCTAAACTTGGATCCTCTGAAAGGCGTGCACACACTTTTAGATCAAATCAATTTGGCCGATATATTCCATCAAACTATTTGATCGAATTCAATTCAAAGTTCCAACTATATGTATGTGATGATTGAGAATAAGAACCATAGAAAAATTGTTATGATCATAACTGGTCTAAAAACGAGAATGTCTATGTGGTTTTCATTCGATTTTCATGTCCGAAATGCCCATATAGTTTTACGAGATTTTAATAATTGCAACAAAGGTCATTTCAAAATCCATAAATCAAATATTTGATGAAGCTTTTACCCAACTTTAACGAAAATATTTTTTTTTTTTAAAAAAAATTGTCTGAACCCACAAGTCGGGCCGTGCCAAATAATAATATCACTATTAACATGTTGGCGGTGGGAATCGAACACAGGACCTCTCACTAAGAAATCCTTGATATCACCACCTGTTGCCACTAGGCCACAAGGCTCGGATAACGGAAATAAAAAATTTCCAAGCTGACCTGGACCCCAGTCAGGGTCTACCGGCCCTTGAATTTTGCTCGGGGGTGCTGCCCCGAACCCGGCCAGGGGTTGCCGCCCCTTGGACCCTGCTAGCGGGGGCGCTGCCCCCGAACCCCGTCGAAATCCCTAAAATTATAATGAATTCATATAAATATGTACTTTACATCTCCAAACTTACATGATATTTCATTATGACGACGCTAATCAATCAAATTAATTCAATTATACTAAAATATCCTACATATACTATATTATATTAATGCACGCCATGTAAAATAAAATCCCCTATAAATCCTCATCATTATTGACCATAAATTTTTGGTTTTTACATCAACATAACAAATAAACTCGTAACACGAAATAATAAATTGTAAGCACGTAAGGTGAATAAAATTAAGATCATTTCTTTTCATCAAACGCATGAATGAAGGTATGCATCACTTCTTCTTTCTTACCATAATAATAATAAAACACAAAATCACACACTTAATGCACACTACAATTTTTTCTTTTCTTTTTTTCTTCATCTTCCCTTCTTCCTCTTCCTCCTCCTTTCCCCTTCACTTTCCATCTTCATCTAACGGCGACGTCAGGGCATGGTTCCCGCCATTCTCCTTTCCCACTAGAAACCCTAATTTCTGTCTCTCCCGCTACAGGTTAGATTAATCTCGCATTTGGATTAATTGATTGGTTGCCGGACCGGGATGGGAAATGCTCTTTTAATTGAATGTGCAAGAGGTGATTAATTTTCATGGTGTTGATTTCATAGGTGGATCCTCGTGGGGCGATAAATCATCTGAATTTCTGGAAAAGCGGCTCTTCTTTTCTTAAAGATTAGGATTTATGTCCCATAATCAATCAAGGGCTGAGAGGAGCGAGTCCACACAGTACAGGAAAACCGGCCGATCCGGTGGCTCCAATCAGCAGCGTCAGTTCCAGGGCAGCGCCTCCAGTAAGGGCGGTGGCGGCGCCCCCTTCAATCCTGCCAGCCGCGGCGGGTACGCCTTTCTGACATAAATTGAATTTATACTAGGGTTTTGTTGCTTTTATGCGCCTCTTTCTGCATACATGTGTCAATGGTTACATGTTTTGGTTGGTCGATGATGAATGCGTATGCAAGTTTTTTTTTTTCGTTTGTGTAGGAGCTAGGGTTTGCCGCATTGAAATGTTGCGTGAGGTTGATGTTTTTTTATTTTTTATTTTTGCTCTGTGTTTCATTTCAGTTATAATAAGAAATATAGCAACAATGCTCAAGGTGGTCAGACAAGGGTAAGAACTCCGAATGTGGATTCAGATACCGCTGGACATGCTGTACAGAATGGTCCTCAGGAACATCAGCCAACTCATAGTACGTGACTTTGAATTTTGATGTTGTTTTGTTGATGGGGATTGGAAATGAGGAAGTCCTTGTTTTCTTTTCTTTTTTTCTTTCTTGAACACCATCATTTTTTATAGGTGGTGGTTATTAAAGATGAGAGTATTCTTGACTTATTTTGTTGGAGAGGTTAAATCTCATGAAATTCTGCATGCGATGATTAACATAATTGTGATTTTTCGTGATTTTCATTGATGATCACATCATTGTGTTTTTTTATTTCTAACGAACTGTCCTAATACAAATTTTGTTGTGGTGTCTGAACCAGTTAGCAGCACCTCTACCAATGTCAAGCTGACAGATGCGCCGACTCAGAGAACCACTCAAGGTGTTCCTAGATCTCCAACTTCCGATGTTTCCTCTGCTGCTCCAACATGTAATCACGAGTCTGGGTTACCAAAAACACCTGCAAAAGGTACAATTGATTTATTGTGCAGGCATACTTCAACTCTTGAAATAACTGTGTCATACTGTAAAAATGAGTTACTTGATAGTAAGTAGGTGTAAAATCCACGACTCTTCTTTTCACAACAGTTCTCTTTTCATCTGATGAGCTCTGTATTTATTCCTTTTCCAGGAGATGCATCAGGGTCATTTTCCCTGCAATTTGGCTCCATAAGTCCTGGTCTTATGAATGGAGTGCAGGTATTTTGGAACACTATGGGGTTCATTCGATTCTTGTT
>JAOWBJ010114938.1:0-13820 GCA_028566335.1 Monarda citriodora | reverse complement strand
TTCTTTATTTTCTGTCATTTATTACTTACAAAAATCCGCACTCGATCACTGGCGCCGTCTGTGGGAACTAGAAATTTATGACGTGTAAATTTCATGTTGAAGTAACGATGGTCAGAACTAGAGAAACATACAACACCCGCAACAATCCTCGCGCCCATGATAAGGAAGCCGGTCCTAGTCACCGGCGGGGGAAAGAGCCCGCTCATGATAATAGGGATTCGTCCCCAGCACTCCCAGGACTGATCCACCGAGAAGTCACCAGACCGAACAACCTAACCTTGATGAGGCGTTCGGTAAAGAGGCCGAGTCCTTGGAATTTATCCAGAGAGGACAACACCCTCCTCAAAATTCAGCAAGGGGACCATCTCCCCACAATTCAGCAAGGGGACCAACTCCCCGCAATTCGGCAAGGGGGCCAACTCCGCCTCGTCCCCAGGGAAGAGGCCGAACTCCTTCTCCCAACGACAACGAAGCCGAATTCTCCTATCATCATCCGAATCCCGGAGGCCACCGGAGTGAGCACAACTCCCACCACTGAGGTGCACATAATGAGTGGAATCGCACTCCGCCTCGTCATCACAATGAGCGGAACTACCCTCCGCCGCGCAACCATTTTCCTGCATTCCAGAACAACGGGTTCGCCATGTACGGAGTCCTTCGCGCTCCATACTCAGACGATATTATCTGGACTCCTCTCCCGGATAATTACAAAGTTCCTCCATTCACCTATGATGGACTGACGGTTCCCAAAGACTTCCTTGGACGTTTCCAGTACAACACGTCCAACCAGCGCCTCAACGAGGTCCATATGTGCAAGTTGTTCCCGGAGTTACTCATCAGAAATGCTAGGAGGTGGTTTGATAGCCTGCTCTGCGGCAGTATCAGATCATATCTGGAGTTAATGGAAGCCTTCTACAGGAGGTTCTTCCAAAAAGCCGAAGCCAGAGTCACTTCTGCTCAATTACTCTCCATCCGTCAAGGTCGCGGCGAAAAGATAAGCAACTTCATGACACGATTCAATCAGGAGTGCCTACAAGTTGATGATATTAATGATCTACTTGTCATTTTGGCATTCCAGAACAGAATCCTACCCGAAGCTCTTTACAAAGTGCTCGTGAAGAGCAACCCGCAAACCACACAAGAGATGTGGGCTATTGTGGACCAGTTCGCCCGTGCCGACGAGGCGGACAGGAGGAAGAGATCCCTGGACAATCCAGTCCGGGGCGACAAGAAAAGATCCGAGGATCGTGGCGACCAGGGACGCCAATCCCGGAGTACCTTTGACAGACTGCAGCAAAGGGCTCCGATACAATCCCGGTTGGGACCTCGTCCCAATCCGGAAAGGCCGCAGCCCCCGCCCCAGCCTCAATATGCGCCGTTGACGAAACCAAGGGCCAAAATTCTCGAACTTCATCCGGCAATGTTCGAGAAGCCGAAACCGATGACGAAGTCCGCCACACGCCGGAATTAAGACAAATACTGCTTCTTCCATGAAGACCACGGTCATGACACGAAAGAATGCCGTAATTTAGCGGCTGACATCGACGATCTTGTCAAGGCAGGAGCATTAAGGACATACCAAGACCGACAACAACAAGCCGGTAAGAAGAGACATGGGAAGTCCGGCTGCACTCTCCCAATGACAAAAAGCAAAAGCAGCAGGACCCCGAAGGGGACAATGACGAAGTCCAATATAACGGAGTCATACAGACGATCGATGCCCTTCCAGCCAGAAAGACAAAGTCGTCTGTCAAAGCAGAGTCGAGAAGCTCTAACCGGGAAGAGCCGACTCACAACTGAAGAAGGAGGAAGTCATAACTTTCTCCGATGTTGATCCGGTTCCGGATATTTCACAGCACCAAGATGCCATCGTCATCCAGGCCGGAGTGGCGAACAAACTCATCCACCGAGTCTTCGTGGATACTGGAGCTTCGGTCAGCATTCTTTTCAAAAAATGCTTCGACAAGCTAGAAATTGATCCAGCTAGCACTACAAGAAAAACGGTTATAGACAACACGTTATAGACCACGAGGATTTTATTTGTATGGTCTATATTATTATAGACTACGGTGTTATGAATCCCCGTGGTCTATTAGCATTTCAATAGACCACGGGGAACTAAACCGCGTGGTCTATTACTGATAAAGACCACATATATGATTTCACATGGTCTATTTAATGGCATTTGCGTAAATTTAATATTTTGGGTTTTTATGTCGCATGCATCAAAATCAGAAGAACTTTTTCTTTCTAACTCTCGCTTCTTCATCGGTGGGTTGGGGGAGGCTATCTCGTGTGCTGGGTTGTGTTCTCAAGCCCGGTGTGTTCCAAAAGCAATGTTTTATGCGGTAATCCTCGTCGTTCTTGGATATTTCTTCCCTCTATTAATTGGAACAGGAGTGGTCCCTCTGGATCGTGGCTTATGGAGTGATGGTTACTTCTCTGAGATAGCAAAGATGGTAGGTGGAGTATGGTTGACCGTGTGGATTCAGAGTATTCCCGGCCAGCCGCCGGCGTGGGTAGGCCCGGGTGCTCTGTCTCAAGGCTTTCCCAGCCGATTTGTGCCCTAGGTCATCTCGATTTGAACCTGCTTTGGTCTGCGATTTCAAGGAGCTGCGACGACCTTACTTGCCTGAGCCCAGTCGGGATTTGACAGCGTGGGAGTTATCTGAAATCTGGATTTGGCGATGGCTTCTTCTACCGACGGCGGCTTAATCCTATTCGAAGGAGCTCGATCGGCTGCCGAATTCATTCCTCGGTGATCGATTCATATTCTTTTGGCTTCGATTTGTAGTCTTCCCATTATTTAGGCAAGGGGTTGCCGTTGAGTAAATTTTTGAGTATTTTTGGGCTAGGTGCAACCACATTTTATGTTAGTTTTTGCTGCTTGTTGAACCATGTTCTTCTTGCAGATTTTAGGTTTAGAAGAATCTATAGGACGACTTAAGATTATCCATGTTGCTGGGACCAAAGGAAAGGTATAAGTGTTATGATACTTTCATTTGCAGATGGTCAAAGTTGTCTGTTGCACTCGGAAAGATTATCCATGCCTCTACTCATGTTTCACATTCAGGGTTCAACATGCTCATTTTGTGAGGCAATTCTAAGAGAGAGTGGATTCAGAACTGGACTATTTACTTCCCCACACTTAATTTTGGTTTGCTATGCAGAAATGTCTATAGTAGAATCATGCAGCAACTGAAATCCATGCTACTCCTCTTTGTAGTTGAATTACCTTAATGTTATGTTTTTTGAACATGTGAATAATTTTCTTGCATTGCTCGAGTAACTGTCTTCTATGGGGTGTTGATGTTATGAAATCTTGTGTGGGCAGAGGTCACAAGAAATTGTGCTTGTTGTTTTTCTTGCTACACCTTTCTGCCAGTGTATCGGTAGCTTTTGGAACTTCTACATTTTGGTTGACAAGCATCTTTCTTTCGCTAGCATCTTCAATATTTTCGTTCGCTTTCGAGGCATGGATGGTTGCTGAGCACGACAAGGTTGGTCTAGAGTTCTACTCAAGAAGCCTATTGTTTCTTTTATTGTTTTAATTAGAATTTGTGATGACAAACTCTATATCATGTTTTGTAGCTTGGGCAGAGGCAGGAATTACTAAATGACATGTTTTGGCTGATGTGTTTCTCGGGGTCTGCATCATACATTGGAAGCCAAGGGCTTGCAAATTATCTGATTGATGATAATGTTATTAGCAATATAAAATCTCTGTGGATTGGAGCTATAGTTTTGGCTACTTTTGCTTTTGGTTTTGTTACTCGAGGCTTATCAGACCAAAGATGTTAATCTTTGCAGAATACGAAAGATGAAGATGGATGAAGAAGGATACACAGAGATGAAAGATGAAGAATGAATGAGTTGGAAGTCTTTATTTTGTTTCTGTTTTTTCCGTTTACTTTAAGTTGTAATAAGTAGTATAAGTTGCTGGTTATAAGTCGTAGCTTCTAGTTTACTGTAGAAACTGCCACATCAGCAGAGAGAAGTAGTGTTGTTTAGATCGTATAAGGCTCAGAATATTGTGTTTGTATTGATTGATTATCACTGAATACACCTCCTCTATTTATACAAGTATTTCTAGACTAGATAAGGATATACAAATGTTTGTTCTGGTTTGTTGTAAACTCTTATGATCTTGGGAGATCTTCTCCAAATCTTCCATATCTTCTAACAAGTAGTATGTAATCCTTGTACGTGAGTTTGTTATGGAATTGCAGAGAAGGAATCTCCAGTTCTGAGAATGAAAGCTTTTTTCATTTTTCCTGCAATTTTACATTCTATCGTTTGTAACAAGGCTGGCAAGAAACTCCTCAAATAGTTGGTTTCAAGGATTATCGTCTTTCGTTCCATAGACATGTTTTTAGTGGTATATGAGAATTCCAGTTCTATCTCCTATTGAATTGTTTGGATTTGCAAGCTTTAAGGATTTTTTTAAAGAAATTTGATAACATTGGAGGCCTAAAAAAATGGCACTGGTTCTGCTTCCTTTCTGCTGGTCATCTAATTTGAAAATATGCAAGTGAGTAATAATGTGTTTGCCAATTTGCAGATAAAAGGATATGGCTCTTGTCATGGGCACAATCATGTGTGCATTTTTCTCTTGCTGCATTTTGGATTCTTTGGGCTCCATCTTTAGTGGTATGTTTCTGAAGGCATCGGTTTTTAATCCTTGTTCTGTTTTACTTTAGCTTGTAATTACATCTTTATGAATAATGCAATTAGAGGTTATCGCCTATGCTGTGAACATTATGCTGGACTTGTAGTCCTATCAGAGATAAATGGTGCTAATAGATTATTCAGTATCAATTATGTTTATCAGAGATAAATTGTCCCATTCTGTGAACACGCTATGTTCAGTTTCTTATAATTGGAACTTATTCTGCTTCTTTGTTGTCATATGTAGTCTGCTTTTATCAGTTTTGAATGGAGTAATATTTTTCTTACTTTGTTATGTACGTGAGCTTTTTAAATCGAATTTCTATATGTTTTACTCTATTGTTTTCTGCATGTGAGCTTCAATGCAATCTCATGTGGCTTTTATTTATTTCATGTAGATGGAAGCGACTTGGATGAACGGATGGATAGGTTTGGTTGATTTTTGATGATGGTAATGGAATGTTGAAGACATTATTATTGTTTTGGAAAGTAAGACAATATGTAGCATTTTAATTTATGTATTTTAAGACTAGTTAATTGTAGAATATAAAACCAAAGTGAAATGTTTGATTGTATGACTTTGATTTTATAATGAAATTAAGTTTTTTTTTTTAATGTTTATGATTTGTAATATTTATCATATTATGATTTAAATGAAAAAAATGTAAATATTGATATTTGCAAAAAAAAAAAAAAACGGAAAAATAATACGTATTTTTAAATATAAAAAACATAAATATAGACCACGGGAATTTTCCGTGATCTATAATATAATAGACCACAGTCTATAATGTAATAGACCACGGGGAATCCCCGTGGTCTATAACGTAATAGACAACGGGGATCCCCCGTGGTTTATAACCGCCCTTTAATAGACAACAAGGCTATATACCACGAGGATTTTTGATAAAGACCACATGGAATCCCCGTGGTCTATAACCGTTTTTCTTGTAGTGTAGAATGAATCCGGCCCCACTCCCTTTAAAAAGCTTCGGTCAAGAAGACACGAGTCCAGAGGGTGTGATCAACCTTCCCATTACTGTCGGGAAGACACCCACAAGTGCCACTACGGTTATCGAGTTTTTCGTAGTAAAAACTCGATCCCCGTACAATATCATTCTCGGACGCGACTGGCTCAATTCAGTCCGGGCGGTGTGCTCTACATACCACTTGATGGTGAAATTCCCCACCAGAGGCGGAGTGGCCACCCATCCGAGGTGATCAAAAAAGGGCCAAAGAATGCATGCACGTGGCCCTCAAAAATGCCGAACCACCAGTTCGGCTCTATCAGGCATAGCAACCACAGCACCCTGAGGAGTTGGAAGAGAAACAACCGGGACCGAACTCCATAGAAGTACAACTATCCGAAGACGATCCATCCCGGACTATCAAGGTTGGCTTTGCCGGAACAACCCATCATCGGAATCAAATTATCCAACTCCTCAGGACCTACCGAGATGTCTTTGCATGGTCTCCACTGGACATGACTGGAGTATCTCCGGACTTGATTAACACCGTTTGAACATCGACCCCTCAGTCCGACAAAAGCAAAGACTCTTTGCCGCAGAACGCAACCAAGTCAACCATGACGAAGTTCGCCAGTTGCTCAATGCCGGAGTGCTTTTTAAAGTGAAGTATCCAACTTGGATAGCCAATCCGGTCATGATCAAGAAAAAAGAAGGGGGTGCGGATGTGCATAGATTATACTGATCTAAATAAGCACTGTCCGAAAGATTGTTACCCACTCCCCAACATAGATAAGAAAGTTGAAGCCTTAGTTGGTTTTGAAATTTATTCTTTTCTTGATCTGTACAAATGTTATCATCAAGTTCTAATGAGTGAAAAAGATGCTTCAAAAACTGTCTTTATTACTGACTTGAGTTTATTTGCATACAAAAAGATGCCATTTGGACTCAAAAATGCCGGAGCTTCATACCAAAGGATGGTGGACAGACTCTTCCGGCATCACATCGGCAAAATTGTCGAAATCTATTTCGATGATATCGTAGTCAAACGCAAAAGCATTTCCAAATGCGTGGATGACCTACGAATAATACTTGATATACTTCGGCAGTAAAATCTCAAACTCAACCCTAAAAAATGCACATTTTTGGTGGACTCTGGAAAATTTTTGGGGTGTTGGGTATCCAAAGAAGCACTCAAGGCTAATCCGGCCAAAGTTCAATTAGTTCAAAACATGGCAATGCCGAACTCCATCCATAATGTGCAACGGTTGACTGGATGCTTAGCCGCACTAAACCGTTTCCGCTCTCAAGCGGCGGAGAAGCAGCTGCCCTTCTTCAAAGTATTGAAGAAGGCCCCGAAGTTCGAATGGGGAGAAGCACAAAAGAAAGCGTTTGAAGAACTTCAAAAGTACTTAGCCGAACTCCCTACACTGTCCGTACCAAAGGAGGCCGAAGCTCTTTCATTGTATCTAGCCGCTTCGGATGAAACAGTCAGCGCAGTACTATTCTGTGATGACAAACGACGGCAGTACCCCATCTAATTCATAAGTTGAGCACTTAGAGGTCCAGAAACTCGCTATCAGCCATTGGAGAAGGTAGCATTAGCCTTGTTGAATTACGACCGTACTTTTATGCTCACACAATACAAGTCCTCACCGACCTTCCACTCCGGCCAGTCTTGACTAAGCCCGAAGCATCAGGAAGGATAGAAAAAATGGGCTATAGAATTGGGAGAGTATTCTATTGAGTATTTGCCCCGGAAAGCGATAAAAGGACAAGCCTTGGCAGATTTCTTGGTCGAGGCCAAATTTGCTCCCATTACTCCGGCAGATACCGAAATGGCGAAAATAACGCCCGAAGCTCCCGAAAAGGAACCCTAAAACTGTTGGACGGGGTATGTGGACGGAGCATCCGGCAAAAATGGAAGTGGAGCTGGCATACTACTGATCGCACCGGATGGGCACAAAGTGAGTTACTCACTCCGGTATAAATTCTCGACCACAAACAACGAAGCAGAGTACGAAGCCCTCATTGCCGAACTTCGATTAGCTCAGAGTCTCAATTTCCAGTCCTTAAAAGTCCATGGTGATTCACAAGTGGCAGTGGGTCACATAATGGGCTCAAGCGAAGCCCGGGGAGAAAAAAATGAAGAAATATTTGGAAAAAGCACGAAGTCTTCAACAAAGTTTTTCATACTTTCGAATCGACTATATTCCAAGGGCGCAGAATAGTCAAATGAATATTCTAAGTAAGCTAGCTTCGTCAAAAGACTCAAAGGTGGAAGAGTTACAACACAGCAGCACTGATGCTACTACCGAAGTGCAAATGATCACGGCTTCACAAAACTGGATGAACCTTATACTTGAATACTTAGAGAACGGACAGCTGCCGGAAGACAAGCTAGAGGCAAGGAAAATTTTGAGCAGATCACTCCGGTATGAACTCTATCAAGGGATTCTCTACAGGAAATCGTAGCTTCAACCGTTACTGCGGTATGTAGGGCTGGACGAGACGGACTACGTCCTCAGAGAAGTCCATGAGGGATCCTCTGGAAGTCACATTGGAGCCCGCACTCTAGCCAAAAAGGTGATGCGGTGGGGGTATTACTGGCCAACACTTGTCCAGGATGCAGTCTCCCTTATTAAGACATGTCCGAAGTGCCAAGTCCACGCTAATGTGCCACGGATACCGCAAATTGATCTAGCCACCATGCAAAGCCCATGGTCTTTCATACAATGGGGCATTGACATTGTGGGACCCTTGGAAAAAGCGCCGAGGCAAATACAGTTCCTGATCGTGGCAATTGACTACTTTACGAAGTGGGTAGAAGCCCAACCACTGGCAAAGATAACAAGTACTAATGCCCTAGATTTCGTCTGGAAGAACATAGTATGCCACTTCGGCATACCTCACATCCTAGTCTCGGATAACGGCACTCAATTCACGGACAACAAATTCAAGGATTGGTGCAAAGAGTTGAAGATCCAACAACGTTTCACTTCGGTTGCTCATCCCCAAGCAAACAGACAGACCGAAGTCACTAACCGAACCATAGTGAAGGGATTGAAAACTCGGCTAGATAAAGCTAAGGGACTCTGGGTTGAAAACCTGACACAAGTCCTATGGTCATATCGAACCACTCCAAGAAATGCTAACGGAGAGACTCCGTACAGTCTGGTATATGTAGCCGACGCGGTCATTCCGGTAGAGATCGGCATGCCTAGTCCTCGAACATTAAACTTCAACACCGAAGTAAATGATGACGGACTAAGAGCTGAGCTCGATTTATCCGCAGAAAAAGAGGAACTTGCCTTCATAAAAGAGGCCCAATACATGCAGCAAGTAGCCCGGTATTACAATCAAAGGGTGAAGATGCAGCAATTCCAAGTGGGTGACCTAGTTCTAAGGAACATCGAAGTGAGCCGAACCGAAAAACTCGGTAAACTTGAAGCCACTTGGGAAGGGCCGTACCAGGTGAGTGAAGTTCTCGGCAAGGGGTCTTACAAACTGACCTATATGTCCGACGAACAGATTCCTCGCACTTGGCATTTTACGAACCTAAAAAGTATTACATATAGATGGGCATTCACTTCGTCTTCTCATGTAAGTTCGGTCATTTTGGGTTTGAGTGTTCGGTCAGTCCTTTATCTTTTTATTAAGGTCTTTGTACACTTCAACAATCTATAATTTTTTTTCCTTTACATATTTGTTCTTTTATTTATGTTCATTTACTGTCATTCATCATGCATATGTCCGAAGTCCCATTTATATTTCATTATCAACAATCAAAAGGTTGGCCCCCTTTTCGAATAAAACCGAAGACACAAAAGTCGAAATCTTCTTATAAGAAGGTACAAGACTTGTCAAGGTTAATAATTAAAAGTATTTCGTCATTACGAAGTGCATACTTAAAAACGCGTTCAAGGAAGTCCAATCCTAGGGATAAACCTCGCCAAATAAGGACACCATCAACTTCGGTCAAAATAGCCAAAAACAAACCAAAAACATGAATTCTGTAACTAAGCTGCAATAATTCATAAACAACAAACATATAATTATCTTATTAAGTACATACATTTGTATATACATTTCTATCTATTACAATTACGGTGTAGGTTTCTTTGACACACTACAATACAACCAATTATCAGCGAAGTCAGAAGGCTTTTCGGCTTACATAAGTCTATCCAAGCTAACAGACTTCTTATCCCCTCCGGCAGTCCGACTTCGGGAAGTTGAACCAGCGGGTTTTTTCCCTTGGCTCTTCGATCAGGACTTCTTGTTGAGACGAGCCAAATCTTCTCGCCGATCTTGCTCTGTATACTTCGGCTCCCAATTGATATTGGTAATCCTCAAAGGCGTAACATCTTCCAATGTCTTCTTCAACCTCGGATGCCGAGTAAGGATAATGGGGTATATTCCGCCAAGCTGGCGGATGACTTGAATTTCGGAGCGGTACTCATTACTGCAGAGTCCGTATTATTTTTTCACCTCATGGCTACGATTCCAGACCTCTCATATTTGGTCCTGAGCATCGCCAATAGTAAGCCCGCCAGCATTTCGGATTATCTGTTCGTATTCCTTATTCTCCTCTCTTGTCAACCGAAACTCCGTCTTCAAATTAGCAAGGGTGGTCTCCAGATCGACAGTTCGGGCGACCACTTCGTCAATTTTATCTGATCTGCACGAGCTCGGCTCTCTGCTTCATTCAATGCCAAAGAGTACAGCTTCTTCCGACGCAGTATTTCTAATTCCTTAGAATTAAGAATACGGAGTAACTCATTAAGTTCGGCATCCCAATTAAAAGCAGAAGGCTACAAAAATTAAAAGCAGGAAATGAAAGTATAAATGGCGCAAGATTAAGTGCTAAACATTTTCATTCATTCATTTGGCAAACGTACACAAGGTGGGCAGTTAAGCCGGAGTACAGACTTCATAAAACCTAGACTTAAAAAGAATAAAAAAAGAGGGGAGTGGTCATACTTTGGCATTCGCTCCCCCCATTTCCTCGGCAGTCCTTGGCTCATCCTCGCCCACAACCAGAGGGATCTCCGGATTATGCTGCTGCTGCTCCGGTCTCACCTGGGAAGGTTTCTTTGTCACGAGAAGAGACCGGCGTGTCCTCTCCGCCTCCTTCCACTCCGTCATCTCCATCTTCGTCGGCTATTGGAGCCGGAGACACCAGACCCAAAGCAGAGTAAGCTGCCTCCATCTTCGGGTCGCGATCCACCTCGCAGGCCCGGATCGCCTCCGCAGTTAACGGTACCGAAGTGCCAGCCAGTTCGTCCAACAGCGGCATGGATTGCAGCCGCGCAGCCACCGACCTTGCGTAACGAGGGAGAAAAATCTCCTCCCCCGCATCGGCAGTGTTGGAGACCAAATTGACGAGGTCCCCAACAAAGGAATTGAATTTCCCGCTGAGGAACAATTTCTCCCCAAATGCACGGAGAATGTCCCCCTGCGCAGACACAAAGGCCGCAGCATCCTTTTCCCAGGCCTTCCTAAGCAGCTCGGCCTCAGCTTTTGCCTTCTCGACCGCCATCCTCGCCCTGGTCAGTGAGGACTCAAGTGATTTAGCCTTGGATGCCTTTTTGGTGGCATCTTCCTTGGCCTTAGCCGCGACATCCCGAGCCTTGGCAAGGGAACGCTCCTGTCTCCGGTACTCCGAAACCGAACGCTTCAGTTCGGCTTCCATCAAGCCGGAGAGAAACTCCGTTCTCTGCAAAGAACGAAGTTAGCAACAAGCAACAAAAAAATAAAAAATAAAACAAATGAGAGAGAAGCAGTAACAAAAAATTACCTCCATCAAATTTTTAGGCCAATCGACCTGAGAAATAGGAGCACCAGCAGCTCCTGCGGTTCCCATCTCCGGTGCTAACTCCTCAATTGGAGTTAGTGAAAGGTGATGCACTCCGGCGTCCAATGTCCTCTCCGACGACACCGAAGCGGACGAGAAAGCGATACGCCCCGGACTAGCCAAGGGCAATGGCACAGTACCATGCAAAGCAGTCTTCTGCTTCTTCGGTGGCCTCTCTATAGCAGTCTCCGGCGCCTTCACCCTGTTCTTCGTCTTCTGGAGCATATTCACTGCAAAATGGAAACCGGAGTCAAATACCGAAGTTAAGAGGAAAAGTACTATACTAAGCTATTTCCTCACCCTGAGGGACTTCGTTTTCAGTGGTCGCCTCAGGCAATGACATCCCCCCGGATGAGTTCGGACTCATCCAAATCCCTCACAACCATAGGCATGGCTGAGAGGGCATCCTCAATGGCACCTAAATTTTCCGTCTTAGGGGGACGAACTGTATGGTTCACATCTCTCCATACAAAGTCAGGAGCCCCGGAGCCCTTGTAAAAAATGAATCTTCTTTGCCAGTTTGGCCACTTGGTTTTCGTCCTAGCCTTGAACTTACGAATAGGAGTAAGATAAACCACGAGCCCTTCCGTCGGAATTGAAAGAACCTAAGGATCAAATCTAGCGAAAGTTCGTACCCTGCCCGCTTAACTTCGGCTACGAAAGCGGTCAAGTGTCTCCATGAATTCAGAGTCGCTTGACCTAAGGGGAGGTAAAAATAATCTAAGAGTTCGCAAAAAGGGGGTGGAGGGGAAAATGCAACCCGCAAAATAAGCTTGCTTCGTACACAGTGAAATGCTCTTTCGGAGGACGATCTGCACGGTCCGTCGTAAGAGGCACAACCGCATGTGTCCCCAGTGGAAAATAGTATTCATATGTTAAGTTATCTATCGTATTCCTACTTAAAATAGGTGTATAATGGTCGACGGGAAGTAGCACAGCTTTTTTCCAGCCACTCCCGCCGGCTTTTGAAGTTTCCCCCACGGTTGCACCACCGGCATCCCCATAGTCGTCACCGTCACCCTCACCACCACCACTAGCACCGACACTGACGGCGGTGGGGAAGAAACTACTTCCACATCCATGTCATCCCCAACTTCTCCTACCCTATCTTCCTAAAATATTCTACCTTCATCTACATTAGCGGACAGAGAATCAGAAAAAGAGGGAAGTGCATCCATACTTACTTGTTCAGTTTCAGTTGATCCGCCAAGCAAATTGCAGAATTTTGCAGAGAGAAATTTTTGCAGAGAGAAAGCACAAGAGAATTGTAATGGCGGAAAGTGAAAAAAGTGGCACAAGTTACAGCCTAGGTTTTTTGTGGAAACACGCGATGATTCGAATCCCGCTTCTTCGGGATTCCAATCGTCGCATTTAATGATTGGATAAAGTGCTGTGTACCCTAGTACACGTCAACACAATCTTCACTTCGGCATATCCGAAGTTATTCCACCATTCTGGTTACTATTTCCTCTCCGGCTCTCCCGAAGTCCCGAAGTTGCTCTATTTTTTCCAATGCCACCAGTATTTTGGAAGTACGAACTGTCGCCTTCATTTCCTCACTTTTTAGGAGGGGTAGTGATGGGATATGGCCCAACACCCTTCAAGCCCAATGAGAAGGCCCAATTAAGTCCATCCCATCAACTAAGGCTCAAAGGATTGGTCCAGTCAAACAGTTCGGCAATGCGACTCCGGTCACACAACTCCGGCAAAAGGTTCTATTTCGGCCACATCCACAAGCCATCCACAAGACGCAGCGCAGGTCACTCTGACCTTGCCGGATTAAGATAATTCACTCCGGCCTGTCAGTACCAATGACTTATGATTTTCACGAGTCATTCTGCAGTCACTCAGCAAGAGATCAACGACGTGGGTGATGTGGCCATGCACGACCACCACCCACGTCCCATGTCACCGATAACTGCTCCAAAGCGGTTGTTTCCATCTTTGTTGGGCCAGCAGGCCCAACCCAACTAGAATAGGTGTATAAATAGCACTTCCTCACGATTAGTACATTAGAATCACTCATATTGTAATCGGTACTCAAAGCAATACAAAAGCTATATCGTTTTCATCTCGTGGACGTAGATTTACCTCAGTAAATAGAACCACGTAAAACCTATCGTGTTGCCCAGCTACTCTCAATCCGACAAGGTCGCAACGAGAAGATCACCGACTTCATGATGCGATTCAACCAAGAGTGCTTACAAGTAGATGACATCAACGATCTACTTATCATTTTGGCATTCCAAAACGGAATCCTACCCGGAGCTCTTTACAAAGAGCTCGTGAAGAGCAACCCGCAAACCACACAGGAGATGTGGGCCATTGCG
>JAOWBJ010114841.1:0-13823 GCA_028566335.1 Monarda citriodora | reverse complement strand
GATTTAGAAATATCTAAGTGTTAAGGGATATATGTTCCTTATATAAAGCTTATGGTTGGGCAATAGAGGATCTAAACCGGTAATTGATACAGTTCAAAGGATTAATGTTTTGGCCAAATATCATTTTTCGAAATGAGATCCCTTATTGCCTAACTATATGACATTTTATATTGCATAGTAAGGAAGAAAGGGTTTAGATTTTCCTTATGTTTGTAGTATATTTTCCTTATATAAATCTTAAATTTTAAATAATTGATTATACCATGTGTCATTCATTTACTAATATAATAATACAACATATCATATACTCTCTCTGTCCCGCCCCATTAGTTCGGTTTGACTTTTTTACCTTTTCGGCATATATTTTAACCGCGTATTCGACGATCGTAAAAATGAATATGCAAAAAGTCAAAAAGTCAAATCGAACAAATAAGAAAGAACAGAGGGAGGGAGTAGTTGGATAACATAGTATCCTTTTCCAATTTCCATATCGTAATAAACATTACGAATCAAGAAACTTGATTTTAGCGGGCATTTTTGTGACCATACAAAGAAAAGCAGAGTGCACGAAAAAACAGAAGTTAGTGCAACTAGAGCCACATGTTACCTTCGTCTTGTTAAATAAGACCATATTACTATTTGGGAAGAAAATAAAAAAAAAAAGTAAAATATATGGTTGTAATTAATTCTGAGAATAGAGAGTTAATGGTGGCCACATATTCCTTGTTATTTTAGGAAATGGATCTAATAAATGAGATGTACCAAAACGGAAAGTGAATTTAATTTTGGGAGATGGAGGTAGTAATATGTAAGTGGCGTTCATCCATTCCGTTCATGCCTAAAATATGTTTCTAAACAAACAGCCCCCGTCTCTTTCATATCCATGGCTTCCCTACAATGCAGTTTCAACAGTTCCACCCACAAAACCCACCACTTCTTCCTCTCACCCCTCCACACCATCAAAATTCAAGAAACCTCCACTTCGGCCACTCCTCCCACACACCAAAACGACACCGCTCCATCTCAACGAGCGTAGAAATCGAAGAAACCGACGAAGAAGTGGTCGCCGCCTCCGACCCCCGACCCCTGAGCGAAATATGGAGGGAAATCCAGGGGGAGAAGAAGTGGGAGGGGCTGCTGGAACCCCTGAATCCCCACCTCCGGCGGGAGATAATCCGGTACGGCGAGATGGCGCAGGCTTGCTACGACTCCTTCGACTTCGACCCACACTCCAAGTACTGCGGCACCTGCAAGTACGAGGGGCCCCACTTCTTCCGCCGCCTCTCCATGGCCGACCGCGGCTACACCCTCACCCGCTTCCTCTACGCCACCTCAAACATTAACCTCCCCAACTTCTTCCAGAAGTCCAACACCGCCGGCACCGTCTGGAGCCCGCACGCCAACTGGATGGGCTACGTCGCCGTCGCTAACGACGAGGCAGAGGTCCGCCGCCTCGGCCGCTGCGACGTCATCGTCGCGTGGCGCGGCACCGTCACCTACCTCGAGTGGATCCACGACCTCAAGGACATCCTCCGCCCGGCCCACTTCCGCGACGGCGACCCGGCCGTGAAAATCGAATCCGGGTTCTTCGACCTCTACACCTCCAAGGAGAAGACCTGCAACTACTGCTCCTTCTCCGCCCGCGAGCAGGTCCTCGCCGAGCTCCGCCGCATCGTCCACCGCTACCGCGGCGAGGACCTCAGCATCACCATCACCGGCCACAGCCTCGGCGCCGCCCTCGCCCTCCTCAGCGCCTACGACATCGCCGAGGTGAGGCTGAACGCCATCGACGACGGCGAGGAGGTCACCGGGAAGATCCCGATCACCGTCTTCTCCTTCTCCGGCCCTCGCGTCGGCAACCTCAAGTTCAAGGAGCGCTGCGACGAGCTAGGCATCAACGTTTTAAGAACCATCAACGTCCACGACAAAGTCCCGACGGTTCCCGGAATCATCACCAATGAGAAATTCCATTACCAAGAAATACATAGAGGACACCATCTCCTTCCCTTAGAGCTACGCGCACGTGGGGGTGGAGCTGGCACTCGACCACACGCAGTCGCCATTTCTGAAGAAGACCAAGGACTTAAGGTGCGCCCACAACCTCGAGGCCCACCTGCACCTGCTCGACGGCTACCATGGGAAGGGGAACAAGTTCTCTCTGGTTTCCGAAAGGGATATTGCGTTGGTGAACAAGAGCTGCGACTTCTTGAAGAAGGAGTACGGAGTGCCGCCCAACTGGTGGCAGGACGAGCACAAGGGGATGATCTGGACCGGCGACGGGCGGTGGACGGTGCCAGAGCGGCAGCGAATCGAGTCGCACCCGCCCGACACGGCCCACCACTTCGAGCAGATGATCAAGTACGCGAGGTCGAGGTGGGAGCTGTTTTAGTTAGGCGTGATATATGGCAATTTATGTACTCCACTTCCATTGTTGCGTATATACTGAAGTAATTATTAACCCTAGTTTATATTCATAAACAAAATCATAAATAATATGCTGAAATTTATTGAAGTAAAAATGCATAATATTAATTTTATAAACTTTGAATTTGAAACACGACTGAGATATTGAAACTGGGAAAAAGTATCTTACATATATTGATTTGTTATAATATGGTTTGTGAGGATATATATCGTATAGTTTCTGATTGTAGTAATGAATTATTTGGAAAAGAAAAAGGTGCACCTCGAGGTTCTCCAGTGAATTTTGTTGCATTGATTAGCTCTAAGTCCAAAGTCCAAGTAGTTTAAAACATGGCAATACCGAATTCTATTCACGATGTGCAATGATTGATCGGATGCTTAGGCGCACTAAACCGCTTCCTCACTCAAGCAGCGGAGAAGCAACTACCTTTCTTCAAAGTATTGAAGAAGGCCTCTAAGTTCGACTGGGGAGAAGCGCAAAAGAAAGCGTTTGAAGAGCTTAAAAAATACCTAGCCGAACTCCCTACACTGTCCGTACCAAAGGAGGCCGAAGGTCTCTCATTGTATCTAGCCGCTTCGGACGAAACAGTTAGTGGGGCACTCGTACGTGATGACGGACGACGGCAGCATCCCATCTACTTCATAAGCCGAGCACTCAGGGGTCCGGAAACTCGCTTTCAGCCTCTGGAAAAGGTAGCACTAGCCTTAGTAAATGCGACGAGAAGGCTGCGGGCATACTTTTATGCTCACACAATACAAGTCCTCATGGACCTTCCACTCCGGCAAGTATTAACTAAGACTGAGGCATCAGGAAGGATAGCAAAGTGGGCTATAGAATTGGGAGAGCATTCCATTGAGTATTTGCCCCGGAAAGCGATAAAAGGACAAGCCTTGGCCGATTTCTTGGTCGAAGCCAAATTTGATCCAGTCCCTCCAGCGGATACCGAAATGGCCAAACAAGCACCCAAAGCTCCTGAAAAAGAACCCCAAGATTGTTGGATGGGTTATGTGGACGGAGCATCCGGCAAAACTGGAAGTGGAGCTGGCATACTACTAATCGCACCGGATGGGCACGAAGTGAGTTATTCACTCTGGTATAAATTCCACACCACAAACAACGAAGCAGAGTACAAAGCCCTCCTTATCGGACTTCGACTAGCTCAGAGCCTCAATGTCCAATCCATCAAAGTCCATAGTGATTTACAAGTGATAGTGGGTCACATAATCGGCTCAAGCGAAGCCCATGGAGAGAAAATGAAGAAATACTTGGAAAAAGTACGAAGTCTCCAACAAGATTTTTCGTACTTCCGAATCGATCGTATTCCAAGGGAACAGAATAGTTGAGCGGACATTCTGAGTAAGCTAGCTTCATCAAAAAACTCAAAGGTGGAAGAGTTACAACACAACAGTATTGATACTGCTACCGAAGTGAAGATGAACATGGCTTCACCAAATTGGATGACCCCTATACTTGAATACTTAGACAAAGGGCACTGCAGGACGACAAGCTCGAGGCGAGGAAAATATTGAGCAGATCGCTCCGGTATGAACTCCATCAAGGGATCCTCTACAGGAAGTCATATCTCCAACCATTACTATGGTGTGTAGGATCGGACGAGATGGACTACGTCCTAAGAGAAGTCCATGAAGGATCATGTGGAAGTCACATTGGAGCCCGAGCCCTAGCCAAAAAGGTGATGCGATGGGGATATTACTGGCCAACCCTCGTCCAAGACGCATGTCGCGCTTATTAAGAAATGTCCGAAGTGCCAAGTCCATGCCAATGTTCCACGGATGCCGCAAGCAGAATTAGCCACCATGCAAAGTCCCTGGCCTTTCATGCAATGGGGCATTGACATTGTGGGACAATTGAAAAAAGCGCCAAGGCAAATGCAATTCCTAATCGTGGCAATAGACTACTTTACAAAGTGGGTAGAAGCCGAACCACTGGCAAAGATAACAAGTGCTAACGCCCTAGAATTCATCTGGAAGAACATAGTATGGCGCTTCGGCATACCTCACATTCTAGTCTCAGACAACAGCACTCAATTCACGGACAAACGATTCAAGGAGTGGTGCCAAGAGTTGAAGATACAACAACGATTCACTTCGGTTGCTCATCCCCAAGCAAACGGATAGACCGAAGTCACCAACCGAACCATAGTGAAGGGATTGAAAACTCGGCTAGATAAAGATAAGGGACTCTGGGTTGAAAACCTTCCACAAGTCCTATGGTCATATCGAACCACTCCACGAACCGCAAATGGAGAGACTCCGTACAGTCTAGTATATGGAGCCGAAGCGGTCATTGCGGTAGAGATCGGCATGCCTAGTCCTCGCACATTAAACTTCAACACCAAAGTGAACAATGATGGACTAATAGCTGAGCTCGATTTAGCCGAAGAGAAGAGGGAACTTACCTTCATAAAAGAGGCCCAATACAAGCAGCAAGTAGCCTGGTATTATAATCAAATGGTGAAATGCAGCAATTCCAAGTGGGCGACTTAGTTCTAAGGAACAACGATGTGAGCCGAGCCGAAAAACTTGGTAAACTTGAAGCCACTTGGGATGGGCCATATCGGGTGAGTGAAGTTCTCGGCAAGGGGTCCTACAAACTGACCTACATGTCCGGCAAACAAGTTCCCCGAACTTGGCATGTTACGAACCTCTAGAAGTATTACATATAGATGGACAATGTCACTTCGTCTCCTCATGTAAGTCCGGTCATTTAGGATTTGAGTCTGTTCGGTCAGTCCTTTGTTTTTTATTATGGTCTGTACATTTCAATCAGTTTATAAAATTTCTTCTTCTTTAAATATTTGCTCTTTTTTATTTACTGTTGTTTACTGTTATTCCTCATGCATGTGTCTGAAGTCCCATTTATATATCACTACCAAAACTCAAAAGGCTGGCCCTCTTTTTGAGTAAAGCCGAAGACACAAAAGTCAAAATCTTCTTTAAGAAGGTACAAGACTTGTCAAGGTTTATAACTAAAGCACTTCGTCAATACGAAGTGCATACTTTAAGAATGCGTTCAAGGAATTCCAATCCCGGCGATAAAACTCGCCAAATAAGGTCACAAACACCTTCGGTAAAATAGCCGAAAACAAAATTCTATAAACAAACTTAAACATAAATTCTGTAAACAAGCTGCAACAATTCACAAACAGCAAAACATAATTATTTTATTACGTACTATAAAGTACACATACTTCTCTCTATTACATAACTACGGTGCAGGTTTCTTCGGCACACTATGGTACAACCAATTATCAGCAAAGTCAACAGGCTTTTCGGCTTGCATAAGTCTATCCAAGCTAAATAATTTTTTAGCCCCTCCGACATTCCTACTTCAGGAAGTGGAGCCAGCAAATTTTTTCCCTCGGCTCTTCGACCAGGGCTTCTTGTTAAGACATGCCAAATCTTCTTGCCGATCCTGCTCCGTGTACTTTGGTTCCTAGTTGATGTTAGTAATCCTCAAGGCCTGGACATCTTCCAAAGTCTTCTTCAATTTCGGATGCCGAGTAAGGATGGTTGGGTATATTCCGGCAAGCTGGCGGATTATTTGTATTTCGGAGTGGTATTCGTTACTGCAAAGGCCGTATTATTTCTTCACCTCACGACTATGTTGCCAGACCTCCCATATTTGGTCCTGCACATCGCTAATAGTGAGCCCGCCAGCATTTTGGATTATCTCTTCGTACTCCTTGTTTTCCTCTCTTGTCAACTTGAACTCGGTCTTCAAATCAGCATGAGTGGTCTCCGGTTCAACCGTTCGGGCAACCGCTTTGTCATACTTTATCTGGTCCACTCGAACTCGGCTCTCCGCTTCGTTCAATGTCGAAGAGTACAACTTCTTCCAGTGCAGTATTTCTAATTCCTTAGAATTAAGAATGTGAAGCAATTCTTTAAGTTCGGCATCCCAATTAAAAGCATAAGGCTACAGAAATTAAAAGCATGAAATGAAAGTGTAAATGGTGCAAGATCAAGTGCTAAATATTTTTTCATTCATTCATTAAGCAAAAAGTACATGTGGTGGGCAGCTTGGCCGGAGTACAAAGTTGTAAATCCTAGACTAAAGAAGGAAAAAAGAGAGGCAGTGATCATACTTCAGTGTTCGCACCCCCCGTTCCTTCAGTTGTCTTCGACAGCTCTTCGCCTGTAATCGGAGGGGTCTCCAGATTCTGCTGCTGGGACTCCGGCCTCATCGGAGATGGCTCTTTGTCACGAGGAGAAAGAGGTGTGTCATCTCCGTCTTATCCTCCATCATCCCCGTCCTTGGCAATGGACACCGAAGACACAGGGCCCAAAGCAGAGTAAGCCGCCTCCATCTTATCGTCCCGGTCCACATTGCAGGACCGGACCGCCTCAACAGACAATGGCACCGAAGCGCCAGCCAGCTCCGTCAGCAGCGGCAATGATTGTAGGCGTGCAGCCACGGCCCTTGCATACCGAGGGATGAACACCTCCTCCCCCGCTTCGGCCGTCTCGGAGACCAAGTTGACGAGGTCTCCAATGAAGGAAGCGAACTGCACACTAAGGAACAGTTTCTCCGCAAAAGTACGGAGAACGTCCCCCTGCGCAAAGACGACTGCATCCTCTTCCCGAGCCTTCCTCAGCAGCTCGGCCTCCGCCTTGGCCTTCTCGGCCACCGCCCTCGCCCTCGCCAGCGAGGACTCCAATAATTTAGCCTCGGATGCCTTTTTAGCGGCATCTTCCTTGGCCTTTGCCGTAGCCTCCTTCGCTTTGGCTAGCGAGCGCTCCTGTTTACGGCATTCTGAAGTCGTATGCTTCAGTTCGGATGTGACCAAGCCGGAGAGAAACTCTGTTCTCTGGAAAAAAGAGCAAAGTTAAAAAACGAAAAAAAAAAGAAAAAAAAACATAGAGCAAAAGGTCACCTCCACCAAATTTTTCGGCCATTCGGCCTGAGAAATAGGAGCACTAGTATCTCCTACAGCCCCTCCCGCCGATGCCAACTCCTCAATCGGAGTCAAAGGAAGTTGACGCACTCTGGCATCCAGCATCCTCTTCGAAGACACCGAAGAGGACGAAATGGTGACACGCCCTGGACTGGCCATGGGCAATGGCACAGCGCCATGCGAAGCGGTCTTTTTCTTCTTCGGTAGCCTCTCCATTGCGACGTCCGTCGCCGCCACCTTCTTCTTCCGGACCTTATTGAACATGTTCACTGCACAATGACGAACGACTTCAAATACCGAAGTAAAGAGAAAAAGACTACACTACTCAACTATTTCCTCACCCTGAGGGACTTCGTTTTCAGCGGTTGCCTCGGGCAATGCAATCCCCCCCTCCCCGGACGAGTTCGGGCATCCTCAATTGAACCCAAATATTCCGTCTTAGGGGGACGGACTGTATGATTAACATCCCTCCATACAAATCGTTTTTTGCCAATTCGGCCATTTTGTCATCGTCTTGGCCTTGAACTTGCGGACAGGAGTAAGGTAAAACCAAGACCCCTTCCGCCGGAATTGGAAAAACCTAAGGATCAAGTCTAGAGATGGTTCGTACCCGCCCCCTACGACTTTTGCTAAATAAAGCAGTCAAGTGTCTCCACGAGTTCGGAGTGACTTGACCCAGCGGAAGATAGAATTTATCTAAAAGTTGGCAAAGGATAAGATGAAAAGGGAAGCCCAGCCTGCATGTCAGACTCGCTTCGTAGACGGTGCAGTGCCCCTCTGGGCGGCGGTCAGCCCGGTCCGTCACAAGGGGCACCGCCGCCTCTGTCGCCGCCAGAAGATAGTACTCAAAGGCTAAGTTATCTATAGTACTACCACTAAGAATGAGTTTATATTTTTCAACAAGGAGCAAATTGGCCTTTTTCCGGCCACTTCCACCGGCCTTTAAGGTTTCCCCCATTGCTGCATCACTGGCGTCATCGCTGGCGTCCTCATCATCACTACCAGACAAAGAAACGGACGGCGGCGGGGAGGAAACCACTTCCATGTCATCCCCCATTTCTATCACCCTATCTTCCCCAAAAATTCTAACCTCGTCTACACTATCTGACAACGAATCAGAAAAAGAAGAAAGATCCATACTTACTTGTTGAAGATATTACACTGATCGACCGAGCAACTCGCAGAATTTGCAGAGAGAATTTTTTTTGCAGAAAGCAAGCACAAGAAGATTGTAATGGTGAAAAGTGAAAAAGTGGCACAAGTCGCAGCCTAGGGTTTTTATGGAAAACACGCGACCATTCGAATCTCGCTTTTTTGGGATTCCAATCGTCGCATTTAATGCTGGATAAAGTGACGTGTACACTCGTACACGTTAGCACAATCTTTACTCCGGCACCTACGAAGATACTCCACAACTCCTGCTACCATGATCTTCTTTGGCCTCTCCCGGAATCCCGAAGTTGCTCCATTTTTTCCAATGCCAGCAGCATTTCGCAAGTACAAATTGTCGCCTTCATTGCCTCATTTTTTGCGAGGGGTAGTGATGGGATATGGCCTAAAACCCTTCAAGCCCAACAAGAAAGCCCAATTAACTCTGGGCCGTCAACAAGAAAGGCTCAAGGTGTTGGCCCAGTCAAACAGTTCGGCAATGAAATTCCGGTTCAATAACTCCGGCTAGAGATTCCATTTCGGCTCCACCCGCAAGCCGCAGCACATGTTGCGCCCAACGTGCCGGATTAAGTCTCCTCACACCGAACTTACAACACTACGGACTTGGTGAATTTCACGAGTTTTCCTGCAGTCTTCAAGCAATCCACGACGTGGGTATTATGACACAAACAGAATTGAAGAGAAAATAATGCAGAAATCCTTTATTTAACGGCAGTGCCCCAAGCCCCCAGGCTTTTCTTATTACAATCTGAATTCCCCAAATAACTACCTTCTAAAACTATTTATAGGAAAATAATAACAATAACTGACTAATAATTGACATCCCCCAACAGGTGCATCAAACAGGTGCGTCATAACCACCCTTTATTCTATCTACAAGATACACAACCTTTATTCTATTTACAAGATACACACTGGTTACAAGATATATACTGGTTACACTAATTACACAGCCCACGAATGTGGACTCAATCCCGATCCTCACGCTTCTTCCTCCTTTGATACACGATCAAGGGCCTTCCCTTGTCGTCACCTTTTCGCTTCATATCAAAAAGAGAGGGTTTGATTTGAATTTAATTTTAAGGGTTTGATTAATTAGTATTGTTAATTATAATAAGGGTTGCTAATTGTACCCTTAGATTGTTAATTAGTTCCTGAATAGGAAAGGAGACGTGAATCTTGGGATAGCCCAAAAAGGAAAGGTAGACATGAATCCTGGGACGGAGGGAGTATTATTTATTTAATTTTTATTTAGCAGACCAAAGAAACTAAAAAACACAAAATTAAACTAATTATCCGCAAAATAAAAAGGGGAAATTGCAATAAGGGGATTTGAGAAAAATGGTTAATTTTCCCTTGTTGAGAGAATGGGGAGAAGAGAAGAACCAAGACAAGAGTAAGGATGATGATTTGGTAGGTTGAGTAACCAGATGACACAAGAAGTCAAGTGTATATGAATGATATAATCATATACTCAATAATTTGAACTCTGCATGAAATCCCTTTAACAAATAAATCATGCAACAACTCCCTATTGTCTAAGAAGGATAAGATACATCAACCTTAAAAAAATTGCTCCTAACCTACTTGGGTGTGACTAACGACAAAGCAAGACACCGTACGCTTGTTCTTCTCTATTCCAAAGATGTTGGATGAAGAAGATTTCACAAAATACTCAATATATTCTATCAGAAGCAATTTCTTAATTCAAACGATTTCTCCATTTCTTTCACTTATTTTAGCTGCCGTGGATGCATACAACATGATACAGATGTAGCTACGTATATCATGCAACGACTCCTATTGTATAAGAAGGATAAGATACATCAACCTTAAAAAAATTGCTCCTAATCTACTTGGGTGTGAGTGACGACAAACTAAGACACCGTACGCTTGTTCTTCTGTATTCCAAAGATGTAGAATGAAGAAGATTTCACAAAATACTCAATATATTCCGTCAGAAGCAATTTCTATATTCAAACGATATGATACAGATGTAGCTACGTATAACAAAAAACATCATAACCAGCTTGCAAGCAGCAAATACAGAAAGAAAAAACCATTAAGATACCAAAATAGATATGACCTTTAGACATTCATGCGGACTACTAAATTTGTTCATTATATGAGAAAGCAGCCTTCAAGCATCAACCAATTAGCATTTCAAAGTTACCAAATTTCAGACAACAATCAACAATAAAATTGAATTTAACGAGATTCACCTTCAGGAAGCCAGCCAAAACCGCAATGGGAGACGGTGAGCATCGACATCATCAACGCGGAGGCTGAGGCTGTGGCTGTGTGGTACGGCTGCAGCGACACCACGCACGCATTCATTTCAACAGGACTCCTTCAAAATTAATCCACCAGAGTTTATAGAGAGAGAGAGAGAGAGAGGGGGGGGGATCAAGTAGAAGTTAATTCAATGTGCATATACGGAGGAGAAGAGATACCGGGAGAGGCGCTGAGCGAGCGGCGGCGTTCCAGTGGGAAAACGAAACAGGGAGCGAGAAGGTTTTGTTTGGGAGGCGGCGCAGCGGGCGGATGAAGACCGGAAAACGGATCTAGCGGCGGCGATGACCATTTTGTTAATCTTCTACGACTGAATTCTGTCTGAAAATGGGGGCCTATTAATCTAAAACCCTATTTCCCCATTATTTAAAAAATGCAGCGTTTGGTTACTGATTCTAGCAATTACTGATTTTAGCAATTTCAAATTCCAATGCACGCTCCAATTTTTCATTAGAGCACTTGCAATGGC
The DNA here is from genome assembly GCA_028566335.1 of Monarda citriodora. Classification (NCBI taxonomy): domain Eukaryota; kingdom Viridiplantae; phylum Streptophyta; class Magnoliopsida; order Lamiales; family Lamiaceae; genus Monarda; species Monarda citriodora. The sequence goes on along the minus strand of JAOWBJ010114841.1, from coordinate 2,549 downwards.
GACGCCTACGAGCCCAGTCGCCGGATGCCGCACGTGCCGTTGCGATCGCGCCCTCGTTGCTCTCCTTCCGCACTGTGGCCCGCCTCCCGCGCCCCCGGACCGACCCCAGGAGTTGTAGGCCACGCGTTGCTCCGCCCATGTTCAATGTCACATGTCGGCCTCTAATTGGTCAACCATTAATACAGAAAATTATAATTATTTTATTTTATTTTATTTATTTTGTATCTATAAATACATCACACCTTAAAATATTTTTTCCACAAAACTTCTATCTTCATCATCCTCCTCTCTATTTCTAAAAATATTTTTCCAACATTTCGCTTATTTTTCATCGTTTAAAATGTCGAGTTCCGACGAACGTTCTGGGATCACCAAAGCGAAAGAACGTATCCAAACTACAACGGAAACTCTCGACCTTTATGTTGCTGCTCAATCGGAACGAGCAGAATCCTCCATCGGAAAGCGCACAACTAAGGAGTTGAATTTTAAAGATGCGATCTACGACAACCTCGCAAAAATAACACTTAATCTCGAGTTCTCGGCCTATTACAAAATATATACCGAAGATACGAACGCAATGTCTTCGAAAGTTCGGAAAAAACATGATGAAATGTGCGATTTCATCCCAATGAAGCTCGATCTCCCCACCACCATCTTCTATACGTTTTATCCCCCTTTCAGAAGGAAAGTGTTAAACCGCTCCAGTTTCAGACCCGAACTTTATTTTGATAATGCTATGAAGTCTTATCCTGATAGAGCTTTTCTAGAAAGAAGAAAATAGGTAGACCCTATTCTATTAGAGCTTTTCTCGAAAGAAATATACAAATAAGTTATACTCTGCTAGAGCTTTTCTGGAAAGAAGATAGATAGCCAAAATCGCTCCAACCCACCTCTAACCCAAAGTGATAAGTTAGTCGAGCGAACTTGCGCTCTTGACTAAGAATGTTTCCTTATATGTGTATTCACTCTAGGTTACTTAAGGGTACATGAAAGAGGAGCGGTGAGCGAGCGACTGTGAAGCGACCTCCGCCAAAGCGACTTTTGAGGTGTGCTTTCTAACTAAGGACACCAAGCGGGTTAAAACCCTTGAGCGACTAGTCGCCGGATGGATTATTTGAAGTGATTATTTTTAAAACAATTATGTTATGTTTTCTTTAAGAGCATACCATGCCATAAAATTAAATGTTTAATGTAAGATGCCTATCTGTCGGCTGTGTGCCAATGATTCGAGATACGATCGACTTAAGCATGTGTTGCTCAGGTAGTGCACTTAAGGTTGCTTTGCTGAGGCAAGCGATCGAGGTTCTTGGTTGAGGCCGGCCAACCTCCCTAGATCGGGTTAGTTGAGGGCAGATATGGCGAAGTATTAAAGTAAAGAAAGGTTTTTATGAGCCTAGGCTCTTTCTAAAATCCCTTCTCTTATTTATGTATGGCTGGTAATGAAGTGATTTTGGGCAAAGTGTCCACTGAGTGCTTTAAATGAAACAGCCATGTGCACGTTTTTCTTGTGTGTAGGTTGAGCAGGTCATGGTCGAGTGGAAGCGGTGACAAGCGGGCTTTTGCTAGCAAGCGGTTTTTGAAGAAGAACTTGGTGGTGCAAGTCATCATACTTGTATCAAAGTATCCCCTATTGTGTCCAAACTCGCTCCCTTTTGTTTATGGTTTTGTAATGAACAAACAAATGTACCACCCTTCCGTTACAATTATCGTATTATTTGAATTTCAACCCTGTTTTTCTTAAGTGACGAGTTTTCATTTTGCAAGTGTTATTTTGGAATGATGTATGTGAGTTCGAGAGAAGCAAGTGTTTTACATCTTTAAAATCTTTTACGCTTTTAACTAAAGTTGCTCTAAATTTTATTCCCGCTATAAAACATCAGATCAATTATTTTCGCTCATGATAAGGATTACTTTCATTGCTATAAGAAAGGCTTGTAATTCAATTAAATAAAATTATATGCCAAGGATTATCCTCAAGTACCATTTTAAAATCCATTGTTTTATAAAATAGCAAGTGACTTTATTGAATTCGCTCAAACCGAGCAATTTTCCTCAAGCGGTATTTTAAGGAAGTCCGCTCCAACTATTTTCAAGCGACCTATTCCCCAAATTCGCTCAACTCGAGTTTTGACTATAAAGTGATATATCAAGCGATCCGCTCGAGAGAATCTCAAGCGACATTACCAAAAATTGCGCACGTAGAGTACTAGTTTTCCAAGCGAAGTTAATAATAACCTTTATGTCCAAGCGAGTAGGAACAGTCCGCTCGAGGCCCAAATTCCACTTAACCCTATGGTTTCCACTATCGCACTCTCCTTTGTTTATCGTAGCGATCTTCTGGGCTCGGTTTTTCGTAAATGGGTTTGGGGTCGTTACAGTAGTGGTATCAGAGCATTTGGTTTGCTCTGAAATCCAAGTGTCTTCTTTTTTATTAAGTTATGTCGGTTACACTAAGAATAAGATTAAGGTTCCTCAGCAAAAGCCCGTCACCGCGACCCGACCTGCTCAACACAAACTGAGGTACGCTTAGAAGAAGATTTGATTAAGGA
>JAOWBJ010114739.1:0-13825 GCA_028566335.1 Monarda citriodora | reverse complement strand
ATGGCCCAATGTGCATTACCATATGTTTGTAAATTAATTGGAAAAAATTAAATATACGATGCGAAATAAAAATCTTTAAAAAAATAAAGAAAAAACTGCTGCATATTATTTTATCAGGGTGAATTAAATTTATAGCTTTATTGATCGTTTACGGATTTCCGAGTGAGATATGAAACGACAAAAATAAACACAAAGATTTATGTGGTTTGATTTACTGAGTAAATCTACGTTTATGGGAGAAAATTGATACTCGTGTATTGCTTTAGGGTGCATATTACAAAATAAGAGATTCTAAAAATATTCTAGATATCCTACGTGCTATTTATACATTGGGATTAGCTAGGGTTGGGCCTGCAGGCCCAATAAGATGGTGCTCAACTGCCTTGAAGCAGTTGCCGCCAGTTTAGAGAACATGGGTAGTGGACTAAGTAACTGCTTGCGGATTGCCGATCACATAATAGTAGAAAACATATAAGTCCAAGACTGCTTGAAGCCGGAGTGAGTTACTTTGTATCTCTTTCCGGAGAAGTCGCAATGAATTTTACTGCGTCCCTTGTACCGGAGCCGGAGTGAAATATGTTGTGGACCTGATTCGGTTTGAGGGCTTCTCTGGACCGGAGTGCATTACCGAATTGCTCTTGTTATTGGACCGTAATGAGTTGGACCGATTCTCTCGAACCTATGTTAATGGACCAAATTAATTGAGCCCTTCATTGGGCTCGAGGGGTTTTGGGCCATATCCTATCACTATCCCTCCGAGAAAGTGAGGTAATGCCGGAGACTTTGAATTTGCATGGCACTCCGGAATTGTTGGATATTCTGGACTTGCTGAATGATTTCGAAATGCTGGGTCAAATGGAATGACCGGGCACTTCGGTAGTGCCGGAGTTGAGACAACGCTGACGTGTACTAGCGTACATTGTACGTTACTCGCATTTAATGCGACAATTGAAATCCCGTAAAAGCGGAATTCGAATCGTCGCACCTTTTTTAATAAAAACCCCGGGCTGCCACATTTGAAACTTTTCCATCTTTTTCACTCGCACATATTTCTGCAAATTTTCTTCAGATTTTAAGCTTCTCTTTTCCGGGCGAGTACTGTGAATTGGAATTTGTTTGCTGTAATCTCAAGTAACAAGTAAGTATGTCTTCCTTGTATTCTTCTTCACTCTCGGGTAGTGGTAGTGATAGTGACGCTAGAAAAATGGTGGTAGGGGCGTCAAAATCTACTGGTGGCAGTCGGAAAAAGGTTGATTTAGTTCCTGTAGAGCGTTATAGGTCGTGTCTTAGTGCGGACACCATAGAGGCTTTAGCCGATCGTTACTACTTTTTGCCGGGAACTGAGGCCATGGTTCCCGACGAGACAGATAGGGCTGATCGTCCTCCTCCGGGGCACTGTACAGTGTATGAGGCTAGTTTAGCGTGTGGTTTGCATTTTTCTCTTCACCATCTTTTTGCCGAACTGCTCGATATGTTCTACCTCCCCCTCGGTCAAGTGACTTCTAATTCGCGGAGGCACTTGACTGCCTTCATGTCCGAAGTGCTGTAACCGGATACCAACCAACCTTAGAATTAATTATTAGGTTTTTCCAGTTCAAACGGAAAGGGTCTTGGTTTTTCCTTCCACCAATTCAAAAATTTAAGGCCAAGACAAGGTCGAAATGGCTGAAGTGGCAAACACGATTTTTTATTTTAAGGGAGCTGGGGCTCCTAATTTCCTTTTGAGGGGTGTCGGGCATGTAATTCGTCACTCTGTGACGAAACCCTTGGGCGGACTCGAGAACTTGCTCGTGACTACCCCCATGGTAACGAGAGTTTACACTGAGTCCGAACTCGTTCGGGGTAGGGTCGTACTGCCTGAGGCGACGGCTGAGAACGAAGCCCTTGAGAGTGAGGATCATGTGTCCTCGTAGCGTATTGTGTTTTCTTTAACGGTTGCTGACTCCGACTCTTTATTGCAGTGAATATGTTCAAGGAAGTTGGGAAGAACAAGGGTGCCGAACAGGCTTCAGGCACGGAGAAACCGCTGAAGAGGCAGAAGACCTCTTCTAAGGCTGCGACGCCTCTCTCTTCGTTGGGTCCGGGCTTGGTGACCATGTCATCCTCTTCGGCGTCCTGGGAGATGACATTGGATGCTGGACTGCGCCATCAAGCCCAAATCTCACTAACTCCAATCGAGGAGATTGGGCCCGTGGGAGCTACAGTTGGTGCTCCTATTTCTCAGGCCGAGTGGCCGAAAAATTTGGTAAAGGTGTGTTTCTTGCCTTCTCCTTCTTTTTTCCTCTTTTTTTTTACTGCATTCCTTTTGTGCAGAGGACCGAACTGCTTGTCGGACTGGTCCAGTCAGAATTGAAGAGGACTGCTTCGGAATGTCGGAAGCAGGAGAGATCTTAGCTAAGGATGCTTTGACGAAGGCCAGAGAGGATGCCGCGAACAAGGCATCCGAGGCCAAGGCGATGGAGTCCTCGATATCTCGGGTCAGGGCGAGGGCGGAGAAGGCTGAAGCTGATGTGGAACTGCTGAAGAAGCAGCGGACGGAAGACGCGGCTTCTTTCGCAACAGCGCAAGGTGAAGTTCTCCGTGTTTACACGGAGAAACTTTTCTTATGTGCGCAGTTCGCTGCTTTTGTGGGCGATCTCGTCAACCTGGTTTCTGAGACCGCCAGCGAGGGACCGGAAGTTATGATTCCACTCTATGCAAGAACGGTGGCTGCTCGCCTCCAAACGCTGCCACTGCTGACCGAACTGGCGGGGTCTTTTGTGCCCTTGACTGCTGAAGCGGTCCGTGCATGCAGTGCGGACCGCGATACGCAAATGGAGAGGGCCTTCCTCGAACTGGGTCCGGTGTCCCCGGCACCCCTTGTTGAAGATGACAGAGAGGTGGCGGGGGAAGAGGATGTTCCCCAATCTCCAAGGGATAAAGTGCCCTCTCCGAAAAAAGATTAGGAGCTGTTGTGGCTGAATCCGGAGAACATCATTCCGGCTGTACACGAAGAGGTTCGTACTGTAGAGCCGAGTACTAATGAAGAAGTAAGGAGTGCCAATGCTGAAGTATGACCACTCTCCTTTTTTCTTTTTTAGCCTAGGCTATTAAGTTTGTACTTCGGTCGTGCTGCCCTCCTTTTGTACTTTTGTCTTGATGAATGAAATGAACATTGTTGTACTTCAAATTGCGCCATTTATGCTTTTATTTTCTTGCTTTTTATTCTTCTGTAGCCTACTGCTCCATTTCCTGTATCTTGGGATGCTGAACTGAAAGAGTTACTTCGTATTCTTAATTCCAAGGAATTAGAAATTCTACATTGGAAGAAGCTTTACTCTTCGGCCTCAGATGAAGCAAAAAGCCGAGCTCGAGCAGATCGGATCAAATATGACAAAGCGGTGGCCCGTGCTGTTGAACTTGAATCTATTTTGAAGAGTATGGAAGCCGAATTCAAAGTTTTTCACGAGGAGAATATAGAGTATGAAGATATTATCCGCCGTAGTGGTGGATTAACTATCACCAGAGTTGAGACCGAAATGCAAGAGATATATGGAACCGTAGCCATGAGATAAAGAGACTTCATGGTCCGCATAGCAAAGAATACCAGGGTGAAATTGATGCTCTTCGGCACGTTTCAGGATTATACAAAATAATCTCCGTTTGATATCCTGAACTAGAAAATATCCTTAATAGGACTCCGCCTCCATCCACAACAATCCGGTGGAAACCCGAGTATACCGAACAGGACCGCCGAGAAGACTTGGCTCGCCGAGGTGGTAGGGCATCTCGATCTCGAGGTCGTGGAAAGCAACTTGTGGGTTCCACTTCCCGAAGAGGTGGTGCTGGATGGGCCGGAGCTGGTCGAGAAGCTTTTAACTTAGATCCTGAAGACTTCGCCGAGAAGTGGTTGTATTGTAGCAAGCGTAAAAATCCTGCATTTTAGGATAAACAATGTAATAGATGAGTGTATATATGTATACTTTAAATCCGTTAAATTAAATATTTTTGTTTTGCCATCTTGAATTTATCACTTAGCTTATTTACAGAACTATTTTTTATTCAACTTCGTCTTCGTCTTCGGCTTCAATAAGGTAAAGAACCTTTTGTACCGAAGTGAGTTTTATCCTTATTTGGCGAGTTTTATCGCTAGGATCGGACTTCCTTACGCGCGTTTGATCGAAGTCCCCGAAGTTAGGACCGTGGTACTTGCACTTCGTTATGACGAAGTGCTTATTTTTTTATTTAACCTTGACAACGTAGTCTTATAGCTTCTGTAGAAGATTTTGACTTTTATTGTCTTTGGTATTTTCTCAGAAGGGGGCCAGCCTTTTGAGATTGAATTGTGTTAGGTATAAATGGGACTTAGGACATATGCATGAATGAATAATAAAAAATTAAGACAAGGCATGAAAGTAAATGTTATATAAATAAAATGAACGAAATACATAAAGACTGGACTCAAAGGACAAGACTGAACTGACACGGACGACTTAAAGGAACTGGACTTACATGGACGACTGAACTGACATTGTCCATCTATACATAGTACTTTTTGAGGTTTGTAACATGCCAAGTTCGGGGAACTTGTTCGCCGGACATGTAGGACAATTTGTATGACCCTTTGCCGAGAACTTCGCTGACCCATACGTCCCTTCCCAAGTGGCTTCGAGCTTGTCGAGCTTTTCTGCTCGTCTTACTTCGTTGTTTCTCAGGACGAGATCATCCACTTAGAATTGTTGCGTTTTCACCCTTTGGTTGTAATTTCGGGCTACTTGCTGTTTGTATCGAGCCTCTTTTATGAAGGCAAGCTCCCTCTTTTCTTCGGCGAGGTCAAGTTCGGCTCGGAGTCCTTCATCATTCGCTCCGGTTGAGAAGATTAGTGTGCGAGGACTAGGCATGCCGATTTTGACCGGAATGACCGCTTCGGTGCCGTATACTAGGTTGTACGGTGTTTCGCCATTGTAGGTTCTTAGGGTAGTTCGGTATGACCATAAGACTTGAGGGAGGTTTTCTACCCAAAGTCCCTTGGCTCGATCTAATCGAGTTTTCAGTCCTTCAATATGGTGCGATTTGTGACTTCAGTCTGACCATTCGCTTGAGGATGAGCGACCGAAGTGAAACGTTGTTGAATCTTCAACTCTTGGCACCATTCTTTGAACTTTTTGTCCGTGGACTGGGTTCCATTGTCCGAGACAAGGACATGAGGTATGCCAAAGCGACATACTATATTCTTCTAGACGAAGTCAAGGGCGTTTGCGCTTGTTATCTTGGCCAGGGGTTCGGCCTCGACCCACTTCGTGAAATAGTCTATCGCTACGATTAGGAATTGCATCTGCCTTGGAGCTTTTTCCAATGGCCCCACAATATCGATGCCCCACTACATGAAAGGCCATGGACTTTGCATGGTGGTTAGATCGGTCTGTGGCACTCTTGGAACATTAGCGTGGACCTGGCACTTCAGACATTTTCTGACAAGGGTGATTGCGTCTTGGACGAGGGTTGGCCAGTAACACCCCCACCTCATTACTTTTTTGGCTAAGGCTCGGGCTCCAATATAGCTTCCACATGATCATTCATGGACTTCTCTGAGGACGTAATCCGTCTCATCCGGTCCTATGCACCGTAGTAACGGTTGTAGGTAAGAGTTTCCGTAGAGAGTTCTTTGGTTCGTACCGAAGTGATCTGCATAATATCTTCCTTGCCTCGAGCTTATCTTCTGGTAGTTGTCCCTTGTCCATATATTCAAGTATAAGGGTCATCCAGTTCGGTGAAGTTGTGACCATTTGCACTTCGGTTGTAGCATCAATACTTCTGTGTAATAATTCCTCCACCTTGGAACTTTGTGAAGACGCCAACTTACTTAGAATATCCGCTCGGCTATTTTGTGCCCTTGGGATGCGTTTTATCTGGAAATACGAGAAATCTTGTTGGAGATTTCGAACTTTTTCTAGATATTTTTTCATTTTTCTCCTCAGGCTTCACTCGTGCCAATTATGTGACCCACTACGACTTGTGAATCACTGTGAATCTTGATGGACTGAACGTGAAGGCTTTGAGCCAATTGAAGTCCGGCAAGGAGCGCTTCATATTCTGCTTTATTGTTTTTGGTGGGGAAGTTGAACCGAAGTGAATAAGTCACTTCATGCCCATCCGGTGCAATGAGTAGTATACCAGCTCCGCTTCCTGTTTTGCCGGATGCTCCGTCCACATATCTTGTCCAATAGTTTGGTGGTTCCTTTTAGGGAACCTCGGGTATTTTCTCTTCCATTTCGGTATCCGCCGGAGTAATTTGATCAAATTTAGCCTCAACCAGGAAATCGGCCAAGGCTTGTCCTCTTATCGCTTTCCGAGGTAGATACTCAATGGAATGCTCTCCCAGCTCAATTACCCACTTGGCTATTCTTCCTGATGCTTCGGGCTTAGTTAGAACTTGCCGAAGTGGAAGGTCAGTGAGGAGACATATTGTGTGGGCGTAGAAGTACGGCCGCAACCTCATTGCCGCATTCACCAAGGCCAATGCTATCTTCTCCAAGGGCTGATACCGAGTCTCTGGACCTCGCAACGCACGGCTTATGAAGTAAATGGGATATTGTCGTCGATCGTCATCTCGTACAAGTACCGCACTGATTGTTTCTTCCAAAGCTTCTAGGTATAAAGAAAGAGCTTCGGTGTCCTTTGGTACGGACAACACAGGAAGTTCGGCTAGGTATCGTTTGAGTTCTTCAAAGGCTTTTCTTTGCGCTTCTCCCCACTCGAACTTCAGGGTCTTCTTCAATATTTTGAAGAAGGGTAACTGCTTCTCTGCTGCTTGAGAGAGGAAACGATTCAGTGCGGCTAGACATCCAGTTAATCGCTGCACGTTATGGGTAGAGTTCGGCGTTGACATGTTCTGGATGACTTGGACTTTGGCCGGATTGGCCTTGAGTCCTTCTTTGGATACCCAACATCCCATAAATTTTCCCGAATCTACTAAGAATGTACATTTCTGGGAATTGAGCTTGAGATTTGCTTGCCGAAGTACATCGAGAGTCATTTGGAGGTCGTCTATGCATTCAGAAATACTTTTACTTTTGACGATGATATCGTCGACGTACACTTCGACTATCTTGCCGATGTGATGCCGAAATATCTTGTTCACCATCCTTTGATATGTGGTTCCGGCGTTTTTCAATCCGAACGACATCTTTTTGTAAGCAAATATGCCGAAGTTAGTGATAAAAGCAGTTTTTGAAGCATCCTCTTCATTCATAAATACTTGGTGATAACCTTTATACAGATCAAGAAAACTAAAAATTTCGAAGCCTACTAAGGCTTTTACTTTCTTATCTATGTTAGGGAGTGGGTAACAGTCTTTGGGACAGTGCTTGTTTAGATCAATATAATCTATGCACATCCGCCACCCCCACTCTTTTTTTCTTGATCATGACTGGATTGGCTATCCAAGTTGGATACTTCACTTCGAAGAGGACTTCGACATTCAACAGCTGATGAACTTCGTCGCAAATGACTTGATTCCTTTCCGCGGTGAATAGTATTTTCTTTTGTCTTATGGGCCGGACTGGGGGAACAATGTTTAGTCGGTGATTATGTCCGGAGACACTCCCGTCATATCCAGCGGAGACCATGCAAAGACGTCTCGGTAAGACCTGAGGAGTTGGATTGTTTGGTTCCGGAATTAAGTTGTTCCGGCAAATCCGACCTTGACACTCGGGGTAGGGTCGTCTTTGTACAATTGTACTTCCATTGAGTTCGGCCCCGACTGTAGTTCATCTTCCAACTCCTCGGGCAGTTGTGGTTGCTATGCTTGATAATGCCGAACTGGAGGTTCGGCATTTTTTAGAGCAACGTGCATGCATGCCTTTGCCCTTTTTTGGTCTCCTCGGATGGTCACTATCCCTCCCTTGGTGGGAATCTTGACCATCAGATGGTATGTAGAACATACCGCCCAGACTGCGTTGAGCCAGTCCCTCTCGAGGATGATATTATACGGAGATTGAGCTTTTACTATGAAAAACCCAATCACCGTTGTGGAACTGGTGGGGGCCTTCCCTACAGTGATGGGAAGGATGATCACTCCCTACGGGCAAGTGTCCTCTTGCGCAAAGCTTTTTAGGGAGACTGGGGCCGGATTCATTCTCGCCGGGTCGATCTCCAGCTTGTTAAAGCATTCATTGAAAAGAATGCCGACTGAAGCGCCAGTATCCACAAAGACCCTGTGGATAAGTTTATTCGCCATTCCGGCTTGAACGACGATGGCGTCTTGGTGCGGCGAGATGGCCGGCACCGGATCTGCATCGGAGAAGGTGATGACTTCCTCCTTTTTCAGGCATTTGTGCGTTGGCTCTTCTCGGTTTGAGCTTCGGCTCTCCGCCTTAAGCGACGACTTGTCTTCCCGACTGGAAGAGAGTCGATCTTCTAGATCACTCAATCATAGTGGAGTTCGTTATCATTCCCTTCGGAATCCTGTTGTTTATGCTTCTTGTCATTAGGGGGAGCACAGTTTGTCTTCCCCTGTCTTTTCTTTCCGGCTTGTTGACGCCGGTCTTGATATTTTTTCAATGCTCCCGCTTTCACAAGAGCATTGATGTCGGTAGCCAGGTTACGGCATTCATCCGTGTCATGACCGTGGTCTTCGTGGAAGAAGCAGTATTTGTCCTGGCTTCGGCGTGCTGCCTATTTGGTCATTGGCTTTGGTTTTTCGAACATCGCTGAATGGAGTTCGAAAATTTCCGCCCTTGACTTGATCAGTGGCGCGTATTGAGGCTGGGGCTGGGGCTTTTCCGGATTGAGACGAGGTCTCAATCTGGACTGTATCGAAGTCCTTTGGAGTCTGTCGAAGGCACTCCGAGATGTGCGCCCTTGGTCGTCGCGATCCTCATTCTTTTTCTTATCACCCTGGACTGAATTGTCCTGGGCTCTCTTTTTTCTGTCCGCCTCATCAGCACTGGCGAACTGATCCGCAATGGCCCACATCTCTTGGGTAGTTTGTGGATTACTTTTCACGAGCTCTTTGTAAAGAGCTCCTGGCAAAATCTCATTCTGGAATGCCGAGATCACAAGTAGATCATTGACATCATCCATTTGGAAGCACTCCTGGTTGAATCGTGTCATAAAGTCGCTAATCTTCTCGTCGCGACCTTGACGAATTGACAGTAGTTGTGCCGAAGTGGCTCTGGCTTCGGCCTTTTGGAAGAACCTTCTGTGGAAGGCATCCATCAAATCGTTGTATGATCTGACACTGCCTCGAGGCAGGCTATCAAACCATCTTCTTGCGTTCCCGATGAGCAGTTCCAGGAACAGCTTGCACATGTGGACCTCATTGAGGCCCTGGTTGACCATGTTGTATTGAAACCGGCCAAGAAAGTCATGAGGGTCCACTAGACCGTCATAAGAGAACGGAGGGACCTTGTAGTTGTTGGGGAAGGGAGTTCGTAGTATATCCTCCGAAAAAGGAGTTCGGAGTGCTCCGTAAATTCCGAATCCATCATTTCGGACTACGGAGACATGACTTCGCGGCGGAGAGCGATTCCGCTCATTACGCGCACTTCGGTGGTGGGGAGCGCGTTCACTCCGGTGACCATCATGCCTCGAGTGGTGAGAGGAGGCTTCGGTCTCCCTTTCGCGATTTCGGGGAGGAGTTTGTCCCCTATCACGATTGCAGGGTGGAGTTGGTCCCCTTTCATGATCACAGGGAGGAGTCGGTCCCCTTTCATGATTACGGGGTGGATTCCGCCCCCTGCGCAGGAACTCAAGAAACTCGTCCTGTTTTTCTTCCAGGAACAGTTTAACAGCCTCATCGAGATTGGGATGTTCGGTCCTGTGACTTTCGGTGGGATTAGTCCCGTCTTGAGAGCTGGGAGTCGGATCCTTGTTGTTGTTAACAGGCTCCTTTCATGCCCTGCAACTGAGACCTGTTCCATCCTTGCGGTTGCGAGTGTTGCAAGTGTTGCGGGTGTTGTATATTCTTCGTGTTGGCATCTCGTATCAGCGATAAAAATTCGTAGATCACAAATTTTTAATTTCCCACAGACGGCGCCAGTGATCGATTACGGATTTTTTAATGAATATGAAACGACGAAAATTAAAGAACACACAAGAATTTACATGGTTCAATTTACTGAGTAAATCTACGTCCACGGGAGGCAAAGGGCTTTGTCGTGTATTGCTTTGAGTGCAGATTACAAATTGAGAGATTCTAAACTATTCTAGCTATCATACGTGCTATTTATACACTTGGATTAACCATGATTGGGCTCGCAGGCCCAATAAGGTCGTGTGCAACTGCTTTGAGGCAGTTACCGACAGTTTAGAGAACGTGGATAGTGGACTAAATAACCGCTTATGAACTGCGGATCACATAATAGTGGAAAAGATACAAGTCTAAGACTTCTTGAAGCCGGAGTGAGTTGCTTCGTATCTCATCCTGAGAATTCGGAATGACTTGTACTGCGTCTCTTGTACCGGAGCCGGATTGTAATATAATGCGGGCCTGATTCGGTTTAAAGGCTTTGTACCGGAGTGCATTACCGAACATGTAACGACCCGGACCCGATTTACGGAAAACCGAGCCCTGATGGTCGTTACGGAAAGACAAAGAGGGTGTGATAGCGAGAACCTTGGGGTGGAGCGGAAAATGAGACTTAGGTTATTATGCAAATTTTTGCTTGAAACCATTTTTAAATCACAAGCGGTCCGCGGAAGTCGCTTGGGAGTACTCTTTGGAAAAGTCGCTTTAAAAGTTCGGAGCGGGTTTCCTAAAAAAAGGTCGCTCACAGGCTATCGCCCGGCCAGAGCAGTTTTAGTAAAATCGCTTATAAATTTGGTACAAGGGATTTTGAAAAGATTCTCTTGGCATATAATTTTCTTCAATTGAATTACATGCCTTTCTTAAAATATCAAAATGCTTTTAGCAAGAGCGGACAAGGTCGCTTGGAAACCTAAAGCGGATTTTGGTGACTTGAGCGATTGTGATACACGCATAGGAGTTTTCAAGTGAAAAGCATGATTTAGAAATAAATGCAATAATCGATATTTTCCAACATAAATAAATGTTTGATCAATTTAAAACGAGTAGCGAAGAGGGTGGTACATCAGTTATCCATTACAACCAACAAATTTAAGGGGGAGGGGTTGGACACAGGATAGCGGATGCAAGTGTGAAGACTTGCACCACCAAGTTCTTCTTCACAAAAACCGCTTCAGCAAAGCCCGCTCGTCACCGCTACCGCTTCGACCGTAACTTGCTCAACCTGCACACAAGGAAAACGTACACAGGGCTGAGTACTTTAAAGCACTCAGTGGACACTTAGCCCGAAAATCGCTTCTAAAAATAAAAATATTGAGGAGTAGTAGCATAAAATTTCAGAGAGAGCCTTGGCTCGTGAAGCCTTCTTTACTTTATTTCTTCGTCATATCTGCCCTTAAATAACCCAATCTAGGGAGGTTGGCCGACCTCAACCTAGAACCTCAATCGCTTGCCTGAGCAAAGCGAACATAGTGCACTACCTGAGCAACACATGCTCAGGCCGATCGTAACATGAAACAATGGCACATAGCCGACAGATATGCATTATTAACATCAATCTCTTCATGTTATGCTTAGTTCTAAAAAAAATCAATGGTATAATAACAAAACAGTAATCTCTTCAAAAGTCCGCTCGGCGACTGGTCGCTCGAGGGTAACCCGCTTTGGGTCCTTAGTAAGAAAAGCCCACTTTATCAGTTGTTCGGGTTGGTCGCTCGGAAAGGTCGCTGGCTAGCTCACTTCTCCTCTTTCAAATACCCTTAAAAGTAAGAGTGAATACACATAAGCTACAGTTTTAAGGAGCGTAAACTCTCTCGGCTAACTTATCACTTCGAAACTAGGTGGATTTTGGAGCGGCTTTAGTTTTACTTATTATACATAAATTTCTCAAGAAAAGCTCTAGCAGAATTAACTTATCGCATATCTTTATCTTTCGAGAAAAGCTCTAACAGAATAAGATTTCCTAATCCTATCGAAGATAAAGTTCAGGTCTGAACTGAGCGATCTAACACTTTTTTTAAAGGAAGAAACAGTGAGGGTTCTGTATTTTAGCTGCCTTCCGGCTTGTTTCCTTATTGGAGAAAATATACTCAAGAAATTTTCAAGCTTTGGTTCAACCTTTTTCTCAAAAACGTTTTGGGTTACAGAGACTCGGAAAATACTTGACATTTGAAAATGGGTTTTTAAGTTAGTAGAAAATAAAATACAGTTTTAAGTTACCAACACATTCAAACGAGACAGGGTGAAGATCTTACCTTAGGCTTTGAATAAGTTTTCGAATTGGTTCTTCTCTTTTCTCGGTCTCTCTCTCTCTCTAAGTTTTTAAGTGAAGTTTGTGAAATGACAGCAAAATGAATGAATCCCAAAGGTGGGAGTATTTATAGGGTGTGGTGTTCCCTTTTCCCAGCATTTAAAAGAAAGCAAAATTTTTAAATAATTAAGACGGTGTGGCTTTTGCAGAAAAAGGACACCTAGTACTAGCCAATAGGGTGGTGACGTGTTTGCAGAAAAAGTAAGGTTGACTGACACATAATTAATGCACTTGGCGCGTTTCTCAAAATAGCTTCGCTGACTTCCGCTTCTCGACCGGACTCACTCGAGCAAATTCGCTCGGGGTACAAAAATCGCTCTAAACTTCTCTCACTCTCCTTGCTTGTAAGTTGGTTCGCTTAGGAAAGCTAGTGGTTTTAGACTAAGCGAATATCTGTGAAACCGCTTTAGGATAAGATCGCTCGCTCTTAGCACTTCGCTCAAGAAGTTTGCTTGGAGCGATCTTTCGACCAGCTCAAGCGAACTCACATGCTTCGCTTCCGTTCATCCCGAGCGGACTCAAACCTCGCTCTGGACATGAAGCGAACTCCGAGCCGCTCCGAACTGCTTGGAGCGGACCCGCTAAGTTTAAAACTCTTTCAATATATAACCTTTAACGAAAATTTCTAGCGATAACTAAATCCACTTCAAGCAAACATAGTTATTTGCAGCCGAGATGTTCTAGTTAAGCGAATTCGTTGTAATCCTTAATAACTTTGTCGGGAATCCTTTACTTATCGCTTGCTTACTGAGAGTATATGCTCCCACTCATTTAAGTGCATTAGCGCTTTAGAACATAAAATAACCTTAACTCCTCTTTACATAATAAACATAGTAGAAACCTTGGAATGAAATTATATTATTATTAGCTTCTAAAATTCGGGCCGTTACATCTTCGCACAAGAAGTATTGCGATTATGCAAGGAGCGAAAGTCAACATGTCATAAACCGAAGAAACACCATTTAGGAGCGATAATACATTTTAAGATAATACCGAGGCCGTGCACCTCTTTCTCTCTCTCTCTTAAGATTGGCATATGTTCATAGATAGACTACAATACCGCTCGTCTCGGGAGTGGTCTATCCATGTAGCATATGTTCGGTTCCTTCTAGATGTGTTTTACTACTTTGTCCATGTCTTTCAAGGGCCTACCTGGTTTTGCTCCGTCTTTCTTTCTCACATTTTTTGAGCTGTTGTTTCCCCTGACATTGTACCGGGTTCATGGTCTGTACTTTTTATCTTTATTTATAAAAGTTTGGGTATGCTCGATATACTTATATCTAGAGATGTTTTGAATGAGCCTGATAAACTTAATCTGTATTTTTCTTAACTATAATAGTTAATAGTAAAATTTTAGCTTGTTGGGCAAATTATGATATATAATTTCGGTCCAATGGCTTGTCATAAGTGAATCTCTGAGTTTTTGTTTGGACAAGGATTAATGTTATATTGAAAGTTCGGTTTTGCTATAGAATTAATATGGAAAAGTATGTCCACTCTTTTACTTC
>JAOWBJ010114633.1:0-13835 GCA_028566335.1 Monarda citriodora | reverse complement strand
GTTGCCACTTGAGAGAAAGACACTACGCTCTGCAGACCCTGAAAAAGCGGGTCGCTCTCAAACTTCATGAAAACTCTCTTATAAAAAGCGACTCAACTAATTGTTCTCAAAAGAACAAGCCAAAAGTTGAATAATTGACAAGAGGATAAATTGCTTTATTTTATTCGCTTTACTATTTCGCTCTCAAGATGTTAAGCAATTTTATTAGAAGCTGTTATTTTATCGGATCAAAGTCACTCAAGCAATTCCTTAAAAAGAAAGTTCTTTTATTCTCTTAAGTATTGCATGAGAGACTTACAAAATCGCTTCTAATAAAAATCGCTTCATCATAAAATCGCTCAGGGAAAGGATATAGTGAATAAGAGAGAATTCGCTCACTCGAGAGAATTCGCTCGTAAGGAATTCGCTCAAAGCAAATTCCCTTGAGCAAGTTCCCTTACATTCAAATTCTGTGATTAATCATGTCCATTGAATTCAAAGAGTCACATCCATAACTTGCGGACACGATTAATTACTCCATAACCTATATATATACCCCAATCGAATTTGAAAAACCCTATTTTCTTCTCAAAGACGCCAAACTCTCCATTCTCGACACTTAGAGAAATTCTTGAAACCCGCCATTATCAACCATCCAAGCTTTTACAGTTTACTCAAAATCTTTCCAATGGCACCGAAAACCAAAGAACCCACTGTCTTCAACCTCTTTCGTTCCAAACAACCCAAAATCAAGGATCATATCCTTGTTGAACCTCATATCAAACTCGAGTGGTTCAACACCGATCAAGGCATCATCGGTAAGTCTATTTCAGCCGCCAAGTTATCTACATTTCTCACAAGCGCACCACCTCTCATCTATCCTATCCTAGTCATTGAGTTCTTCGGAAACTTCAATTCCGAAACTCTTATCAACTCAATTTCACAAATTGACCCTAATCATCCTGATACCCGCTATTCCACTCTTTGAACATTGGTAATATTGCGGAGGCACTTGGTCTTCGCTACACCGGCTTTGATGTAGAAAGTGCCGGGAGTGACAATGCCACGAAGATGTTGCGGAGATTTTCAAAGGATCCACGTGTTGTATTCGGGAAGATCAAAACGAAGGATCTCAAGCCCATCTTCAAGAAACTCTGTGACATTATGACAAAAATTCTTTTCAGTCATGTTGGAAGTCACACCATAGTCTTGATGGACGAGCTTGAAGGAAAGAAGAAGTATAATTGGGGGAAATTTGTCGTGAGCCAGTGGATTGAAGTTGGTATCACTGTGAAGAAGGAAGACTTGTTCAAATTTTCAACAAACTAGAGTTCGCTTTGGGAATACTATTTCCCAAGCGATGATAGAGATGCAGAACAAGAATGGCCGAGGAGCATTCTTTGATGATCGCTTCAGTTTTGACCCAGGGAAGCGACAACTGTACAAAGGGAACGAGGATGAGCTCATAAGCGAGGGGTTGGTTATGCCGCTTATCCCGCTTTCACCGAGTGAGAGAGCGACTTCGCCTGCCAAGCGAGTGCAAGCGAAGAAGAAGAAAGGGAAGAAGGTGTTGAAGCGTTCGCTCGTTGATGAAGAGGAAGATGAAGCGGATCTAGAACCGCTTGAAAGAAGAAAGAGTTTGATCTTGAAGGAGCCAATTTTGGTTGTTGAGCCGTTTCGAGTGCTCGGTACCTTACAATCAGAAGAGAGCGAGTTAGAAGAAATGACTCATTCTGATAAATCTCAATCGGAGAGTACGTCATTTCATTGAGTGAATCTAAGTACAAAGGGGATGATGAAGATGTTCCTGTCTCTGAGGACGATGAAGAGACCGAGGATGAAGCTGACTAGGAGGAAACAGAAGTTGTTGAGGAAGAGGAAGTACCGATTACTGAGAAGGAAGTTGTTGTTGAAAGTGAGAAAGAAGAAGAAGAAGAAGAAGAAGAAGAAGAAGAAGAAGAAGAAGAAGAAGAAGAAGAAGAAGAAGAAGAAGAAGAAGAAGAGGATGAAGAGAACTTGATAAATTTTGGAGTGTTACCTGGTGAAGAGGAATTTATGAAGGAGTTGGATGGTTTAGAAATTCCCTCCATGTCTCCTGGAGGAGGTGAAGCAAGTTTAATCGCTATGGAAGCAAGATCACTCCTAGCGGATATAGAGCGACACTTTGCTAAAGTGGAGCTCTCAGCGGAGTTGAAGGAGAGCTTTTCCGAGCTCCTTGGATATGCGATGATCAGAGGCACGAAGTTCTAAAAAATATTCATAGCGGAGGATGACGCTAGAAGAGAAAAGATGAAAGAGACTGAGGCGAAAATCCTTTCTAACTTCGGATTTTCAGGTTTTCACGAGCTATTGGATGGAGGAGCGCTCTGGCAGAAGATGGAGGAGGCTCTTGTTCCCACCTACCCAAATATCCGGAGTCTTGTGTCCACTCGTATGCCAAGTTTGTAAGAGTTGCTACAATTAGCGCAAGAGGCAAAAGTCGTTATTGCCGCAGGAGAAGAGAAGATCAAGAAAATGACTGCTGAGAATGATGCGTTTAAGGCAAAGCTGAATGAGGTGGAGAAGTCCGCTGAGGCGAGAATAGCGGACTTGCAGAACTCGATCCAATCATTGAATGACCAACTGGTCCAGGCCACCAATATCCAAAATTCGCTCACTGAGGAGCTTGCCAAAACTAACACTTATTTAGCTTTACAGAGATCGCTATCGGAGGCTAGCGAAGAAGAGAAGAAGAAATTTTTGGAAGAGAATGAGGCCCTTCTAGCGGCTAAGGAGAGTACGCTAGAAGAGAAAGAGAATTTGTTGAAGGAGCGCGAAGGGCTAAGAGCTGATGTTGAGCGACTAATCGCGGAAGGTGAAAATGTGCTCGCTCATGCTGCCGATGAGATTCCACACCCTGCTGGTGATGAAGGAGCTACAGATGCACAAATTCAGGAGGCTGTCGAGCAGAGTTTGCACCTTGGTAACCATATTAAAGCCATCATGAATGAGGTTCTGCGACTTCAAGTTCCACAATTCGCTCACTCAGTTATCGGACAGCTCTTGCTCAAGATGGAGAAACGGAATTGTGCTTAAGGAGCATGTGCCATCATCTTCCCAGAAACCGTTGCCCGAGCGATCCAATGGTGCTGAAGCATCCGCTTCTGCTCAGAATCTTATTACCGCTCCAGCTCTGGAGTTTTCTCTTGAGACCGCGCTTGATCAGTCCGCTCAGATTGTATCTGTTGAAGCTGCCGCTCCTAAGAAGCCTGCTGTTAAGAGAAAGCTTGAGATAAGGCCCGATGCCCCTGCCGCCAAGAAAGCAAAGTCTACTGCCGCTCAAAATCCTAGAGCTGCGAGAGTTGCAATGGAGAAGGCTGTGAAAGAGGATTTTAGAGCGAGGGTCATTACTCAATACAAGGAGGCGTGTGTTCGCTATGTGCCTCAAGACCAAGCGGAGAGAGATGCTCTAAAAATGCATGCTGAGGACATAGTTGCCTCTATTCTGGTCACGGAAGCAGAGAAGCATCAGCAGGACCCTGAAGCGAAGAAATTTATTTGCGACGTGATCGAGGAGATAAGGCCCAAGCTGTGCAGTAAAGAAAACAAAGTTGCCTTCCCTGCTATCAAAGAAAAAATATTCTCTCGATCGCTGCAAGAGATAAGGAGGTTTATGTTTGATAACGATGTTAAAGATATTGAGGAGTATGTGCCAGAAAGGAGGATGGATGAGTGGAAAAAGGCCGAAAACAGATTTATCAAGATGCACCACCATTGGGGAATGTACAGGACCGGCAATCCACAACATGCCTTCGTGGATTTCATTAAATTCTATCACAAGACGCTATGGTCTGTAATTCTCTTGAGAGCATGAAATCGCTTAATGAAGGTGCCCGACAAGCGAGTATTGGAGAGGCCGTATGTGGAAGGAAGCATTGTGGTTGATAGGTAGAAGATCGAAAACGAATGGCTCTGGGTGGTGAACCAGAAGGATATTTCAAAGTATGAAACGAAGTCAACCCAAGACAAAATAATGCCTACGCTATCTATGGATTCAAGCCGCATGGAGATTCTAGTATAGTCTGTAGTGTAGCTCTAATATCTTTTTGTAATCGCTCGAAATATCTGTACTTACCAAGTTTTATCAATGGAAGCGATTATACTCTCCCTGACAATAACTCATTGTCTATTTATCTTTCTCGCTTTAGATTAGCGACCCAATATAAGGGACATACCATTTATTGCATTAACATTTTCTATTGATGCAGAGTTATTAAGTCAAGGGGAAGCTACAAAGCTCTATAGCGATCGCTAGAAAGACCGCCATCACTAGAAAAATCGCTAGAAAGCAAGCTCTGATATGAGCTTAAGTGCTAAAGCAATCTTTTTCGCTCTAATACCATCAATGGACTTAAAGATCTCGCTCTAATACCAAGTTAAGGGTTAAAGGTAATTAATCGCTTTAATACACTCTTTAACGGACTTGATATAACCTTGACATCAACAAAGAAAATTCACTCAATCCACATCGCTCTGATACCATAAAAGGATGGAGCTATTAAGTTATATAACCATGCTCTGATACCACTCTCGAGTAAGCAATCAGCTCTTATATCATTCTCGAGTAAGTAAGATCGCTTTAATATCTCAACCAATCAGGTGTGAATTCTTTCTATATCATGGTTCTTTTACAAATTCGCACTGATACGGTCAACTGTGTATCAAATAGCTCTGATACCTTTTTAGCGGATTTCATATAAGCTCTGATACCTTTCTGAGTTAGCCTTGATTTAGCTCTGATACCTTTTTGATATAGCTTTGGTATCATCAAAAAGGGGGAAATTGTTAGGATATTTAGTTAAAGGGGAATATTAGATTAATAAAATTCCTTAATTGTTTTGATTGTACCAAAGCCCCCCATAGCTAATTATTCATGTTCTTAATTATCTTGTAAAAGAATCCCCCAGTAGTAGGACACTTGTAATATTTTGATGCACTTAGAAGAGCTCACTTGTTAGGGAGCTTACTTTTCTCAAGTGTTTTTACCTAATGAGCGTATAGATGAAGTCCTAGCATTTTTCTCGCTAGAGACTTGTTGGCCAAACGGTTTTCTCAAGTGCTGTCTCTCAAGATTTCCAATTCAAGAGAAGAAGTTGTCCAAGCGATAATTTCTCAAGCGGAAATTCTTGAAGCAAGAGGTTTTTCTCAAGCGAAGATTTCCAGGCGATAATGCTCAAGCGATAATCTTTCCAAGCGGAAATCTTCATAGCGACATTTGTCAAGAGCTTTCTCAAGTGAAGAACAAGAGTCAAATGAAGATTCTTCAAGAAAAAATTTCAAGCGACATTTGGCCGAGCGGAGTTGGTCAAGCGAATTTTATTCAAGAGAAGCTGACAAGCGACATCTGCTCAGAGAATGTTCTGCAATCTTAAAAGCTCATAAAGCTCCGACAAAGCACTGAGACTAAGAATTCAAGCACTCTTTTCAAGAGATGTGACAGCTCCAACGAGAATGTCCAGCGCTACATGCAAAATTCCCTATTTCGCGGGCTGCATTTAATGAAAGTCAGAGCCCAGTGACACGTGGACTCACGCGGATGGCCAACCAAACTGCATGTCCATATTTGATATCTCATAGTACAAGATTGACTGCAGAAAGAAGACAAGTCTACAACCTAACCAATCAAATGTTGCGGATTTCAAGTCGTTTGAGGAAGAGACGTTGGATATGACTTTCTCTCTCTAACGGTCATATCATCCATGTCTCATATAAATACTGAAGATCCATAACGTAGAGACTAACTCAACTCACGCGAACAAGCTCATACTCTGCTGAAAATTCGTTCAAGCTCTCTACTTGCAATTTCTTCAACTTTAGTTAGAACTCAGAAATATTCTTTGTATTTAGAGTTGTATAGTTGAGTTCCTTAGAACCAATCTTGTTCTAAGACTTCAGTAGATCCTCATACATTGAGTGTCCTTGTTCATACTTGGATACTTAAGAAGAAGATAACCCTATCTTTCCTTTGAACTTATTGTCAAAGGGTTATCTTGGTTAGTTTGAGAATTTGTTGATTTATCAACACCCCTGTACTTGTCCCGAGTGAGACCGAATTCACTCAGCCCGTCCACAAGCAGGACCGAAGTTGCTTGGTGTTCAGCCAGATGACATAAGATCTGTGCACTGTCCAACCGGAGGACTGAAGATCCGGGTTGCTAACGGTTGTTAGTGGTTTTCCTTCCTAGTTTGGAAGAAGAGTGGACGTAGGTGTTTTATCACCGAACCACTATAAATCGCTCGTGTCTCTTACGTACAGTTCTTTACTTATTCGCTTATTTATCGCTCTGATTATTGCATACTCACACACACACACTTAAGCGAACACACGATTTAAGTAAAAGCAAGATTTTCTCACTTAGCACTTTTGCTCACCAAAATTCCGCTCGCTTAAAGCTCTGAACAAGCGACCTTTTCCTCTTAGCGAATCCGCTCGGAAAAAGTCGTTCGCTCTTGCCTTAGCGATTTTATTCACATAAGAGGGGTTTTCATAAAACGCTCTAAATTTGAAAAAGAGGTCAAAACCTCTACACACGTATTCACACCCCCTCTACATGTGTTAGTGCTAACGGGCCAACACACAGCCGTCATAATACAATTGTTCTCTCTTCTTGCCCGTGGACGTAGCCAACACAACGTTGGTGAACCACATAAATATGTGTCTATTTACGTTTCTGTTTGTTTTCGATTACTCAATTCCCTATTTCGTAGTAACAATTTTTTTTTTCGTTTTTTAAAAATTATGTTTTTTTTATTTGTTTGTATTGTAATTTTCTAATTGTGCAATATAATTTTATTTTCCAAAAATTCGTAATGTTCAAATAATTATCAAAAAAAACATTCATACAACATATAAACAATAAAACAATAAAAAAATATAATATATTTATTAATAAAATATTAATATTTTTATAAGCTCGTGTCCGGTCTCCACTGCAACTAAAATAACGCGCGCCCAATCTCTAATACTATTCATTATAATAATATTATTTATAATAATAAATAATCCGCGACCGGTCTCGCCGCGCCTGCGGGAGCCCTCCCACTGCAAATGCTCTTAAAGCATCAGCAACCGGGCGGGCGCAACCCGTCCCCTCGAGCATGAGCAATGGCAACGCGGCGCGTCCGTACAACCGCGTGGCGTTCTCCTCTTTGTACGATGCCTACACCAAGCTGACGACGGGCATAGGCTCGGAGACCCTCCTCAAGCACAACATAATGTGCGATTTCATCGAGGAGAAGCTCGGTCTCAAGCCCCGCAACCCCCTTTCCCAAGATTAGTTTTTTTTATGTATTTATTTATTTATTTATTTATGTTGTATTTTTTGTATTGTATTGTTAATTTTCCAAATGTTCAAATGCAATTGAATTTTTAAATCCTTATATTTTTTATATAGCTAGAAAATAAATAAATAAATATACAGTAATGAATTAAATATTAATATCCATTTATAGCCCGCGCCCGGTCTCTATTGCAACCAAAATAACCGGCGCCCGGTCTCTATTGCAACCAAAATAACCGGCGCCCGGTCTCTAACACTATTCAATATAATAATAATATTTATAATTATAAAATAATATGCGCCCAGTCTCGGCGCAACCGCCATTGCTAATGCTCTGACACGTGCGTCCGCGCCCATGCCTGTTCAGCGGTTGCCGCCTGTTTGCACCTCCAACCTGCATGTGCAATTGTGCCATTCCCCCAGCTCGTTTAACAAGCCATGTATCTAGAGGTGGCCAAAATAATCGTACCCGCTAACCCGTACACGCATTCGTACATGTATTCGGATGGGTTGTACTCTTACTCGTACCCATCGGTTTGGGTACGGAACCGTACCCGCTTGTGGTGGCGGGTCGGGTACGGGTACTAAGAATGGGAACCGCAACCCGCCGGTTCCGTACCCGCAATACCCGCCGACCCGCAAATTTTTTTTTTTAAGTAATAATTATATATCCATCCTTATATGGAGACAGAAGAGTCCAACTTGCAAATATTTGAGTATGAAGATTGAAGAGACGTGTTGCACAAAACCAACATATAACCATTTATATCTCATTTTTAATTTATTTTTTTTATATATATATTGATTTATTTAGCGTTGGATTTGCCGATAAAATAAAAGGAAACTTAAAAAACGCATATCCTAACCACCTTACTAGTACTAGTATTACGTATGGGTAATAGGTGGTCAATAATGTGCATGGCAGCAGAGCTACATTGTAGTGATAAAACTACAGAACCCATCTTCTGCTTTGTATTCAATTACCATTTGCTCTTCCTCGCTCCTCCTCCGTACCAATTCTCTCTATAAATATGTATCTTTATTCTCTTTAATTTCACACCATCTCGCTATTAATTTAAGTATACTTCTTGCTATTACTTTATTTTCATCTTGTTCATAATATCAAGCGGTTCTCGTCGTGGCAGTGGAAATGTTAAAGGAAAGCGGTTCTAGTATGGATTAAGTTGTTCGAGTCTTTGCAATAAAATATTTTTTATTACAAACAATCATGCTACAACTAATCAAAATTAAAACATAATTTTAATATTATAAAAAAAAATTATAAAACTCGTTGTACCCGCCTTACTCGCCGGGTTATAATCTTACTCGTACCCGCATCTGTTATACTCGAGATCGTACTCGTACCCTCCTATACGGCGGGTAGGGTACAAGTTCGGTTTTGTGGAACCGTACCCGCCAGGTACGGGTACAGTTCCGTACGGGAACCCGCATTTGGCCACCTCTACATGTATCAGGCTGTAGTTGGTCGACCGTGGCCGATTTAAAAAAAAAAAATCTTATTTTTTGTTTATACATACAATTTCTCACACCCATTTTTACACACCATTTTTTATTTCAATTATTCTACATTTCAATCCCACTAGGTCCATATTTCATCTCCAATTCTTATACATTTCAATTCCACTTCTTTCACATTTCATCTCCAATCCTACATGTTGTCCATGGATCCCTGCGACCCCTCGACTTATTTTGGTTCCGACTACTGCTACCCCGCTCAAACTAACTCAAACTCTTCCTTCTCAACTCCTTCCATTCACACACTAACGCTCCAGCGCCCTCAAGGTTTTCTTCATTTCGTTTCGGCGTACATAATTTTTCGCCGCAAGGAGGATTTCAAGAAGCGTATACGCCATTGTTGTTGTTCTCCTCGCCGATGGGTCCTCCACGAATGGCGTTCTTCCTCATTCATCGCATGTCTTTTTTTGAAGGTGATGATGAATGAGACTCCTCACAAATACGGTCGTGAATTTGACCGATGAATATGATCCGCCGGCGAAGGAGGACGAGATGGTAGTATTGGGGCGCAGTGCTCGAGGGCACGAGTGGCGCGGCGGAAGAACGACCCAAAGTCAAGAGCTACCGACGGACGATGAACATAGCTCATTCCCATATTCCGAAGAGAAGATTTGTTGTCTTGTTTAAGTTTGGGTCGATACAAGCGCCAATGCGAGATAGAGCAACAACCAAAGGGCCACAACTATTTGGGTTTGAATCATCCAACACTACAATGAAATTCGGCCAACGGGTATAGTCTCCCATAGCTCCGAGAAATTGTGCAACCATTGAAAATGCACAATGACCGACATAAACCAGTTTGAATCATGCTACATTTCCGGCATGAGGGATTTGGGTAGCGGGGGGAGTCATGACCAGATAATTATGAACGCATGGGCGGAGTATCGGGTGGCTAACTACAAAGTGTTCAAGCACTATAGTACTTGGGAGAAAGTGCGCGAAACTCCCAAATTTTTGGCTGCCGCCACGAGTTGCGATATCGCGAAACAATGCAAAACTAGCAACGACGACTCATATACCACCAACGAAAGTAGTAGAGATGAATCAACTTCTTTGACGGAGATGGTGAGTTCGGTTGCCTCTTTCGGTTACAGACCCCAGACCGAGGGTTCCGAAGCGGCGAAAGTGAGGGCGAAGGCTACAGGGAAGTCGACCATTGCGCCCTCCTCCGACAACGCCGCCTCCGAAGGTCCTCCGACTACTTGTTTTGCAAAGATAGCAGAATCTATGGAGTTTGTGAACTTGTACGAAGTGTCCATGAAAGATACATCCGCCGTGAATCATGATCATCATCATCATCTCAAAATGTGCGCAGTTATTGAAAAGAAGCTTAGAATGCCACCCCAACCACTTTCCGATTTTTTTTATTGTATTGTATTTTTTATTTCATGATATTGTATTATTTTTATTTTGTTGCATTGTAATATTTCAAATGTTCAATACAATCGTATTTTTTAAAAATCTTGTATTAATATCGTATTTTTTTTTAAAAAAATAACGAAAATCAAAAAAACGTCGGAACACATGAAAATTAAAAGGGCTCTAGTGCAACGAAAAGTAATGAACGAACCGAGACCTTCATTTTAAATTAAAATATAATATTTATATTATTAAAATATTAAACTCCCCATTGGTGATTGTTGAAAATTGATCTTTCGATCAAATTGTTGGTAATTAATATTTAATTTATTTATTAAATTAAATATTATATTATTGTTCTACTCTCGGAGCAGATGAACGTGGTGTACTTATTTTCTCAAAATCGAATTCCGGTGAGTGAGATATCTATACTACTATATAATAAAAATAGACCCCCTCAAAAATAGAAGTGTAAACATTTTTTAATGTCTAAAATGCCCTTATTTTTCCTAAAAATAGATATGCATTTTTTAATTCTACTTTTGGGCTTACTCTCACCCTCAAGCTCAATAGCTATTATTTAAACTAACATCTAATCATTATTTTTAATTTGCTTAATAAATTCATACACATTCCAATATAAACACAATTTATATTTAATTCTTTCCGGCGCAACGCGCGGGCAACACGCTAGTGAGTATTTAAAGTTTGAAGTGGATTCTTCATTCTTTGAAGTTGAGAGAGTTTTGTATCACTTTGAAATAATATCATTGTGGGGGGTGTTTATAAGTGTATAAACATGTGAGCTTATGCCTTTGGGTCTAAGGATTTAGGCTATTGTATTATATTTTTAGACTAAAAAATATAGTGTTTTAGGCCGATTTAAGTTTGAAGCTAATATTTGTGCTGAAAGCCGGCGGTGGCTGGCCTCAGCATTATGTCCTTTTCGGGACGTGCTGTCCCAGCGATGGCTGGGAGCCAGCAACCGCTGGCGACGTGAACTGTGGGTCTTTTGACTTTTTGACTCACCATATCTCCACTATCTTTAGTGGAGGGTTAATGCCATAATGACATTGATAATCCCTCGATGTGAAATACCTATAAATAGGCTGGTTGTAGATGATTTTGAGACATTTTGTTATACACTTTTATCTAAAATATGTCGAAATCATCTTGTTGTGTTGAGTCTATTTCTTGTCATTCTCAAGCTCTTCCTCACTTCAAATCTAGTTTGTCGGGAGCTCCTTCTGTTTGTGGTGCTATTACAGTTGGAGACGAATTCGGTTGACCAACCCTCTCGACCTTGAGGTTAATATGACTTATTCAATTTTAATTTATTTTTATTAATTGCAAATGACCCCACATACTTGACACTTTCCAAAATATTGCCATTATGGATAGTCTTAGTGATCTTTAAGAGCATTTACAGTGCAGGGCGCGGCGAGACCGGACGCGAATTATTTTATTAATATAAATATTATTATTTTATTGAATAGTGTCAGAGACTGGGCGAGATGTTATTTTGATTGCAGTGGAGACCGGGCACGAGCTAATAAATAATATTAATATTTAATTCATATGTGTAATTTTTTATTTTGTTATTTTTTAGATAGATGCACATGACACTCATTCTAATCCTCAACGATTCAACCTTATTCATTCTACTAGGAACGTGTGTAAATAAATATTTTTTTTGAAAACACAAAGAAAATGTTGAGGAAAAAATTTAGAATTGAAAGAGAAAGAATTGTGAAAGAAAGAATAAATGTAGGGTAAAGAATGGGTTGAGAAATTGTGTATTTATAGGTGTAAAAAATTGATTAAAAAAAGGGGCCAATGGTGTGTTGCCACGTGGAGGAGGGAGAAGATAAAAACTGGGCGAGAGGGAGAGCGTGAAACAGATCAGGATGGAGACCGGGCCAAGAGTTTTGGAGGGTGCCGGCGCGGAGACCGGGCGCGGGCACCTCCCGCCCCGCGCTGCGCATGCTCTAATCAGGATAGGGTAGGTGTTTGGGCTCTAATACATTCGTTATTACTGTTTCGTCTTGCCAACTAGATTGTGCTTTCATCTTACTGTTTCCCATACACATTCAAATTGCCAACATTTTTAATTTTAACGTAATGACTTGTTTGTTAGGTATGATAGACCTTGATAAGAGAGGTAATTGGGGCTTATCATGTCGTTTGATAGATGAGATAGACAATTTTCATGGCCCGAGAAATAATCTCGGCTCGAGAGAAAAAATATTCTAGCCTTTTGAAAATACTATTTGACCTTCACTCTATGTTTGAAAAAACTCAATTGAACAGTAACACTTATTACGTGCAATTTTTCCAAAACACCCCAGCCCATTTCTCTCGCCGCAGTCTCACCTTTCTCTCTTCCCTTCCTAATTTCTTCTCTTACTCTTACCAAACCCGTTGGCGTCTCCCCTCACCCAAACACTATCGGGGTCAATCGGTATCTCCTCACCCTAGGATTTTTTTTAACCAAAAAAATTGGTCGAACTCACAAGTCAGGCCTTGCCAAATAATAATATCGCCATTTACTACACATCATATGTTGGCGGCGGGATTCGAACTCAGATCTATCGCTAAGAGATCTTTTATATCACCACATGTTACCACTAGGTCACAAGGTTCAGATTTCTCCTCACCTTAGGATTCAGGAGAAAGCTCTAACAAAAAGCTCTGCCCTTGCCTGCCTCGCCTGCTGCTGCCGCCGTGCCGATTTCTTCTGGCCACGTTTGCCACCTCCTTCTTTAGCCTCGGCAACTGCGCCCCTCCTCTAGCCGCCGCCTCCATCCTATGTGCTCTCTCTCACAGACTCACATGTTTTTTAGGAGAAATAAGGTTGTATTTTTTTCAATTTTAAGATGGATAATTTGATAATTTCATTTTTTAATCATGGTTTAATCCAAAAGTAACAACTCTCCTCATTTAAATTCAATCTTTGTTGTTATTATTGTAGAGTATTATGAATTACTATTTCTTTTTTCTTTTTTTTTTCCGGATCTCAACTATACTACCAAACATGCTCTAAAAGCACAAGCTCTGAAACGCGTTTCATAACAATGCGATCGTACTTTTATGTCATGTTGTCTTGTTCAACTTTTAATTTGTGTGATTTCTATAATTTTTATTTTTACACTTATTTTTATGTGATTTATGTAACTTTCAATTATGACGTTTTATGTAACTTAATTAGCTTGTTTATTTTGTTTTTCTTATTACATTTTTTATATATTTTATCAATTACAATAATGTTAATTAATTGAGCGATGCTTTTCGGCCACAATGTAGCCGGCCATAATTTAACTTATTTTATTTTTTTATATATGTAATAATTTATATATTCATGCAAAACTTTTTTAGACCATAAGAAATTTGAAATATGATATTCAATATATTTTTTAAAAAGTAACCCTTTAATTATTTGATAATTTTGGCTATTTTAAAGATTTTTTAACCTCTTTATTTAAAAAATAAGAAAAATATGTAAATTTTGGAGAAAAAATATTTTTTTTATTATTAATTATAATAATTATTTAAAATTTTTAAACTTACATATATTATGGAAAATATTGTTAAATATCATTATCTATACTACTATATGTAATAATTATCCCACCCCCTATAAAT
>JAOWBJ010114530.1:0-13837 GCA_028566335.1 Monarda citriodora | reverse complement strand
AGAAACTCCGGCCAGAATTCCATTTCACTCTCATTCCACTCTCTCTCTCTCTCTCTCTCTCTCTCTCTCTCTCTCTCTCTCTCTCTCTCTCTCTCTATCTGTCAGCGTTTTATCAACACAAAGAGAGTAGTTTTCCTCCTTCACATTAATGCAATATCAACTTATGAAGATGCCATATTTGATCGATAAAACAAAATATTGAATCAACAAATATTAGACTAAAGAAATCTTGAAACAGATTCTACCTCTCTCTCCTCTTAAATGTAAAAATTAAACCTTTTACCTATTCAATCAAGAAATTTTCAACACAAGCACTGCAGAGAGAGAGAGTAGTTTGTGCTGGTAATCTTCTTTGTGATGAAGAACGGCTTGAATCTCAACTCAGATACTAGTGAGATACCATATTCAGACAAGAAATTGTGATCTTGAACCAATCAATTATGGGGCAGAAAATAGAAGAGAATATACCACCTTTTGTGATTGGAGCTCACGGGTCACTCTCGATATGGGCTTTTATTTATTTTAAGCGGGCAGAAATAAGATGAACTAAATAGTAGTATTACCGCCTCTATCACTTTAAATAAGTCATCTTTCGAATTTGCATGCTAACTAAAAAAACGTTAAATATGTGATTGTAATTAATTTTTTTTAAAATTTTTTTAAATTATAATCGAATATTTATTACCATTTTAAGAATATTTATTACCATTTCAAAAAATGAGAGTAATAACAATAACAATATTAATAAAAATGAAAACACAACTAATTTAGTGAGAAGAAATTAATACACCTGTTTTGGTTCTGCGTCTGCCAAAGAAATGGAAACAAAACAAAAGTATCAGAATCAAACCTCGGAATTTGGGAATTCGACAGGAAAGTTTAATGAGAATGTGTAATTTCTGATTTTGAATTTAGGGTTTCTTGAATCATCTCGTCTATAAAGTGATTTAGTTAGTTCATTTTGGTTTTGACGTGAATAAGTGGCTAATGACTCATGATTGTTGATTTTTGGAATTATCCATTTATTGGCTGCTTTTTTGGCAGTTTTAGTTTCCTAAAAAAATCACATGAAATTAATTGAATGCTTACGATTATCGCTCTATAATTCCGACATTCAATAAATATCGATAATTAACTATACTACCATATAATAATTATTCACCCCTAAAATAAAAATTATGTATATCCGTAATAACCAAACTACTATTCACTTCCCCCTAAATAGAAAGTGAAAATTTATTCTTCTCACTCCTCTGTAACGTCATTACAATGTAGTCATGGCTAATCGTAATCAGCCCCGTCGCCGCGGTGTGGCCAGTGACGGCGGTGACCGTCGACATAGGAATAGAGAGGAGGTCGCCGACGATGCCTCGGAACAAACACAATTTATGTTTGATTCTGCCGCAACACGCGGACCCCGCTATAATTTAATGTATTGTTTATTTATTGTAAATGAAGATGAATACATTTTTTTAAGCATCTCCCGATAGGATACGGCCCAACTACCACAGCTTCGGTCCAATTTCAGGCCCAACATAGATGGGCCTCTACCGAGATGACCTCGGCCCACAGATCTTGGCCCAGCTCGACAAACGACCTCTAGTAAAGGTAGGATTACTTGGAAGATTGATGATATCCA
Source organism: Monarda citriodora (assembly GCA_028566335.1). Taxonomy (NCBI): domain Eukaryota; kingdom Viridiplantae; phylum Streptophyta; class Magnoliopsida; order Lamiales; family Lamiaceae; genus Monarda; species Monarda citriodora. The sequence goes on along the minus strand of JAOWBJ010114530.1, from coordinate 12,198 downwards.
AAAGATCAAGGTTATCCAGAAGATCAAGACTAACTCAAAGAGATAAGCCCAAATAAAGGGATAAGGCCAATCCAAATTAGTGTTGTAGTAGGATTAAACTCATCAAACATGTAAAATTCTATACTTATAAATAGCGGGTAGCATAGATGAGAAGACACACACTCTTGTAATCACAAATACAATACAAAGCTCTCTTATTCTCCCGTGGACGTAAATCCAAAGCTAAGGATCGAACCACGTAATTCTCGCGTCTTTTACTTTCTTGTTCTTTGCTTCTCTCCTTCAAAACCTAGATCTATCACCGGCGCCTTCTGTGGGAACGTTTTAAGTTTCTTTGTGTTTAAGATCTTACAAAGTTTTGAGGGATTGATCATGGCAAGACCGTCGAAATCGAAGACCACCGCCGCCGGACAAGGGGTGTGGATCCCAAATCCACCACGCAGCAACTGGAAAAGAATGTGGAAAAGAATCCAGAAAAGAATCCGGAGAAAAATCCGGAGAAGCAACCGGAGAGGGATCTGACCCCTGAACGAGTCTCGCACAATTTGGATTATTATGTGAATGATCCCAGAGACTAGTTCAACGAGGGGTCTCCCTCAGCAAGAAACAATGGCGAACGGGATCCTAACCATATCCCAGCCCAAAGTATGGACGAGGCAATCAAAGGTTTCCTCGAGGAGAACCGCGAAAGCCTCGCCGAATACCTGCGCCGGGGACAAGGACAAGCCCGGCCTCGGAAGGAAGATGCCCGACCTCGGAAGGAAGATGCCCGACCTTGCGGTCGACACGAGGAAGGGGCAACCTCTTCTCATCCGCGACACACCCCTGAGCCGAGCTGAAGATACTGAGTAGGGACAAACGGCAACACTCTGGTCGACAGGATCAGAACTACCAAGGAGAAAGACGAGACAGAGCTCGTCAACCCCCGTGGGAACGAGTTCGAAATCACACCCCGTCTAATGACAAACTTGAGTTCGCTAGGGACAGATTTGATAAGTATGGATGGATCCTCACTCCGTTCAGCAATAGGATACTCCACACGCCCTTACCTGATAAGTATAGGGTACCCAACATCCAGCGATACGACCTGTCGCAATACAAGTACTACGTGATCAACCAAAACCTTAGCGGCATACACATGTGTAAGTTGTTCCTGGAATTATTGATCGACAATGCGAGGATGTGGTTTGATAGCCTACCAACTCGTAGCATTAAGTCATACCGGGACTTGATGCAAGCTTTCTACCGGAGATTCTTTCAGAAAGCCGAGTCCAAGGTCACCTCGGCCCACTTACTAACGGTCCGCCAAGGTCGAAACGAGCCCATCAGTGACTTTATGACTCGTTTTGTTCAGGAAAGCTTAAAGGTCGAATACATAAACGACCTGCTGCTCATCTCCGCGTTCCAGAATGGCATCCTGCCCGGTGCCCTCTACAAAGAAATAGTCCGAGCTGAACCTCGAACAACCTCGGAGTTATGGGATATAGCAGACCGGTTCGCTAGGGCAGACGATGCTGATCGCATGTAGCGTGAAGCTGAGAAGGGCGAGCCATTAGAAAATAAAAAAGGCGATGAACGAGGCCGAAGCGGTCGGGATGATTGCGACCAGGGTCAGCGTAGCGTCCATGATCGCCTACAACGAGGTCCCTTGGAATCCAGGGTTGGATCTCGGACAGATAATGCCCCAGGCCTGGGCAACAATACACTCCCCTCACCAAGTCCAGAGCGGAAATTTACGAGCTCCAAGCCAACCTGTTCAAACCGCCACGTCCGATGCTAAAGGGATCAAAGCGCCGGTCCAAAAACAAGTATTGTGCGTACCACGAGGACCATGGCCACGACACGGAGGAGTGCCGAGACCTCATTACTAACATTGAGAGTCTTGTGCAGGATGGTACCCTTAAAACGTACCAGCTATTCCAACATTGGAATAACGGGAAAAGGAAGAGCCGACAAAGGGGAGGAGGAGGATCGCCAAGAAGAAGCCGAAGCAAGACCCGGAGGTAGGGAATGACGCTCCTCTTTTCGATGGAGTTGTTACTGCCATAACCAGACTCCCATCCGGAGCAACAAAGTCTTCCCTCAAGGCCAAAGCTCGGGGACCGCCAAGAGAAGAACCTGTTCATAAGCGGTTTAAAGGAGACGAGACCATCACCTTCTCGGAGAAGGATCCAGTGCCGGCCATCGTCCCTCACCAAGATGCCTTGGTAATTCAAGCCAGAGTCGATAACAAGCTAGTGCACCGACAAGTTAGGAGTCGACGAGGCTCATCTTGCACCTTCTCCACTACCACTTCGGAGTTTTGTGCAAGAAGAGACTCGCCCGGAGGGGGTCATATCACTCCCAGTTACAGTGGGCAAAGCCCCAACAAGCTCAACCGCGGTGATTCAGTTCTTTGTTGTCAAAGCTTCCTTGCCCTACAACATCATACTGGACCGAGATTGGCTAAACGCAGTGCGGGCCATTTGCTCGACGTACCACCTCACCATCAAAATTCCTACAAAGGGAGAAATAGCTATGGTTCGAGGTGATCAGAAGCGGGCGAAAGAGTGTATGCAAAGGGCAGCCGAGATGCCTACTCAGAGCCCCGATTGGAGTTGGACGAGGAGGACACCCCGCCTACGCTAGACGAGCTGACGGACGAGGTCATGTTAAGTAACGACGACCTCTCTAAAGTCATCAAAGTTGGCTACGAGGGTACTCCGCAGCAGAGAGACGAGGTAATCTTGCTCTTGCGCGAATACAGTGATGTCTTTGCATGGTCATGAGTGAAGAAGATACCCCCAAAACAGCCTTCATCACGGACTTTGGGATTTTTGCTTATAAGAAAATGCCCTTCGGCCTTAAAAATGCTGGGGCCACCTACCAACGTCTCGTAGATAAGATTTTTCAATCACACATAGGAAGGATAGTTGAAGTTTACGTAGACGACGTTGTCGTCAAAAGTAAACAACAGGCGACCTGTGTGGACGATCTCAAGGTCGTCCTTGATATACTTTGGCGGGTGAACTTGAAGTTGAACCCGAAGAAGTGCACTTTTATGGTTCGGCCAGGGAAGTTCCTGGATGCTGGGTAACAAAGGAAGGGTTGAATGCTATCCCCTCAAAAGTCCGAGCTGTGCAAAACATGATGATGCCAACCAAGGTGCATGATGTTCAACGCCTAACTGGATCTATGGCCGCTCTCAGCCGATTTCTTTCACAGGCTGCCGAGAAGCAACTCCTTTTCTTCAAAGTTTTAAAAAAGGCACCGAACTTCATCTGGACAAAACGAACACAAGTCAGCCTTCGAAGACCTTAAGAAGTACATCGCTAAGCTCTCAACCTTATATGTCCCAAAGAAAGGCGAGGTGCTCTTACTTTACCTCGCGGCCTCCGACGAAACCATAAGTGCCGTCTTGGTATGGGAGGAAGGTCATAGGCAACTTCCAGTCTACTTCATCAATAGAGCCCTCAAGTCTCCTGAGACAAGGTATCAACCCCTGGAAAAAGTTGCGCTTGCTCTAGTAAATGCTACAAGAAAACTCCGACCTTACTTCCATGCACATGAAATACGAGTCCTGACCGACCTGCCACTTCGGAAAGTCCTAACGAAGCCTGAAGCCTCGGGTAGAATCGCAAAGTGGCATCGAGCTCGGAAACACTCTATCTCATTTTGCCCACGCAAAGCTATAAAAGGGCAAGCCTTGGTAGATTTCTTGGTGGAGAATGCTGAAGTTTGGAAATCTGAGGATACTTCGGCGGCCGACCAAGAACAGATCGTGCCCAAGGACTGTTGGCAGATGCATGTAGATGGAGCTTCAGGAAAAGCAGGAAGCGGAGCGGGGATAATTCTCATCGACCCTGAAGGGAAAGAGCTCACATATTCACTCTGGTTTGCCTTTCCCACCACCAACAATGAAGTGGAATACGAAGCGCTGATTGCGGGAATTCGACTAGCGAAAGGACTAAAGGTACAAGCCCTAAAAGTTTATAGTGATTCACTAATCACTGTAAACCACATGTTAGGCACATATGAGGTCCGAAGTGAAAGACTGAAGAAATACCTCGAAAAGGCCAAGCAACTGAAGAGCTCATTCGCTTACTTTGAACTGCTCCGCATACCTAGGGGAGAGAATATCCGAGCTAACGCGTTGAGTAAAATGCTATCCTCTCCTAGTGCCTCCCCGGTTGAAGAGGTCCTACACAGAAGTATAGATGAGGCTGAAGTCGCCATACTCACTGAGGAACCGAGCTAGATAACTCTGATCCAAGACAATTTTGAAAAGGGCAAACTACCCGCAGACAAGGTAGAAGCTCGTAAAGTCATGAGTAGGTCCTTAAAATATATTTTTCAAGACGGGGTGCTCTACAGGAGATCGTACCTACAGCCTGTCCTCAGATATGTGGGACCACAACAAGCGGATTACGTACTCCGAGAAGTTCATGAAGGGTCATGTGGAAGTCACATTAGAGCTCGTGCTCTGTCAAAGAAGGTGATGCGATGAGGATACTATTGGCCCACAATGGTACAAGATTCAGTGGACCTTGTTCAAAAGTGTCCTAAGTGCCAAGCCCATGGGACTGTACCGAGGTTGCCCCCTAATGACCTTGTTGGAATGCAGAGTCTCTGGCCGTTCATGCAGTGGGGTATCGACATCGTAGGACCATTCGATACAGCTCCTGGACAACTCAAGTTTTTACTAGTAGCCATTGACTACTTCACGAAATGGGTCGAAGTCGAGCCGCTAGCCAAAATCACAAGTAAGAACGCTCGAAACTTTGTCTGGAAGCACATCGTCTCTCGGTTTGGAGTGCCACACATTTTAGTCTCGGACAATGGAACGCAATTCACTGACCATTTAACCAATTGCGCCACACAGCAAGGAGTGAGAATTCAAAACAGATAAAATGTTTATATATAAATCTTAAATTAATAATAATAGGTGCGGCCCGCGGGCTGACCCGAGGCCAGCCCGATCAACCCGGCGGCCCGACAGGGTCAACCCGGAGCCCGAAAATTAATACGGGTTAGAAAAAATCAACCCTAACCCTGATTTTTTTCGGGTTACTCGGGCTAACCCGCGGGCTCCGGGCCAAATTGACATCCCTAGCGAGGACTCAAGGCACGCCTCGACCGAGCTAAGGGTGATTGGGCGGCCAACCTTTCTCAAGTGTTGTGGTTATATCGTACCACACCTCGAACATCGACAGAGGAAACACCCTATAGCCTTGTATACGGAACCGAGGTCGTAATTCTTGTTGAAATAGGACAGCCAAGTCCTCGGACTATTAACTTCTCAGCCGAAGGGGATGAAGAAAATCCCAGAGCCAATTTAGACCTCTTAAAAGAGAAACGAGAGCTCGCCTACATTAAAGAAGCCCGCTACAAACAGCAAGTAGTGCGGTATCACAACCAAAGGGTTCGATCTCGACAATTTCAAATAGGCGACCTTGTCTTTCGAAATAATGAGTTCAGCAAAGCTGAGAAGCTAAGGAAACTAGAAGCCACTTGGGAAGGACCCTATCGAGTAGAATAGATCCTCGGCAAAGGCTCTTACCGCCTCGTCCATATGAATGGCGAGCTGACCCCCCGAGCTTGGCACATCTCCCGTCTCGAAAAGTAGTATGTGTAAGAGGATTTTTCATTTTTGGTTGTTTTAGGTTCATTATGTTTAGAGTTAGGATTGCAATTTCTTTAAGTTTCTTTAATAAAAATCACTTCGTGCATGCATTTATAGTTGTCTGGTCTTGCATTTCCTCTTACATCGTGTATATTAATCTTACATACCTCTTAAGTTCGTCATATCGTATGACGAACGAGGCTGCCCTCTCAAGTTCGGTACCTCTTGTACCAACCGAGGATGCTCTCTTAAGGATGACCCGCTATATGGGTATAATAAAAATGCACATAAAAAGGGGGACCACCCCTCCCGATATACCTCGGGAAAACAAGCATATAAAGTTTTTCGAACTAAGTTTGAAAAACCACTTCTTTAAGTTCAGCAAACACTTAAGTTCGCCGAACACTCCAATTAAAAGTTCTAAGAACATGCAAGTTTGAGGAACCTCAAAATAAGCTCGGCAAACATTAAAGTTAAACCGACCCAGTAGTTAAAGTCTTATGATAAGTTCTTTTATGTTCTTGAACATCTTTTAAGTAACATTCACAAGCTTGAAGATTCTTAAAGTTTCGAGAACAACTCATTAAGTTCGGCTATTGAAGGTTTGAACATTCAAAAACATCAAGACTGGAGGATCCACAAATGATTTCATTAATCAAGAGATTACACAAGTCCTATGCCTAGCCCGGAGGCTTACTAAAACTAAGCCATTCACTTGTAAAATCCTTATTAAGGATTTCATCTATACCAAGGCGACCTTGGCCCCAACCTCCAGCTTGCCCTCGGCCACGAACAGTCGAGCCTTGGCCTCGAGAACTTGATGCCCCTTGGCTTGTGACGGATCAAGCTCGCTTGTTAAAAGCCCATTCACGTTCCGCAGCAAGCTGACGCTTGAAATCCTCTGAGTAGTGGACCTCGGCTTTTGAGTTCTGCCTTTGAAGAGTATCCACCGGAGCATATTTCTTAAGGAAATGCCAGAGCTTTGGTCGACGATCAAACACGCATTTTAAATGTTCGAGAGATCTCTCAACACGAGGACCTGCTTATCGAACTCCGGCGACAACAGCCCATGCTCAGACTTGGTTTTAAAACACTCTTTGGCGCGCTCGGTCAATTGGCTTCAGACATCACTGATCGTCAGCCCACCTCGCTCCAAGATCAATGCCTCGTACTCAGCATGCTCCTCGGTGATTGCCCTAGCATCTTCATTCGAAATCTTGAGTTTTTCTTCCAACTCAACGAAGCCGGTATACAGCTCGTCATACTTAATCTGCTGATCTATAAACTTAACATCAACTTCTTCCCGGGTATGACGAGCCACCCCTTGCAAGTACAGTACCTCGCCCTGATTCTTGTTAATGAGGTTGTGCAAGTGACGAAGATTGACCGACTCGGAACAAGTAATACGAGTCTAAAGAGTACATGTAAGAGAACACATTCAGACAGTGAAGAAAAGTTCTTTTATTACGGCAGCCAAAAAAGGGGTTGGCACCCTAGTGGTGCCGAGGTACAAGGCATCCTAAAAAAAAATAAGAGAAAAATATACAATTAGGAGTTGACCTCAGCTCCATCAGCTCTCTGGCCTTGCCCCTCACCGGCACCGGGACCTCCCTCTCCTTGCTGGCCACCAGCCGGCACCTCGGCAGCCTGGAGATAACCGATCTTCACCAGCGTCCTCTCCAGCTCGGCTTCGCGGTCGACGCCGCACTCCTTCACCGCCTCGGCAATCAAGAAGGTAGGAGTGGAAACAAAGGCCTTCACCACAGGGAATTTCTGAATTCCTTAGGTAAGGACCCTAGCATAATCCTGCATGATGTCATCGAGGGAGGTGTTTTTGTGGCCATACTTGGCCAGATCGAGAGCTGGGAACTCCCCGGCCACCTCCTCCAAATTGCAGGAGACAACAGAGGAGTTAACCACCTCGGCCAAGTCAGCAACCAGCTCCCCGAACTGGCTGGAGAAGAAGACCTTCACCAAGAAGGCCTCCAGCATCTCACTCTGGGAAGCGGCGGCTTCGGCCTCCCGGCTACGGATGGCAGCCAGTTCAGACCGAAGTGTTTCCACTTCGGTCCTCGCCTTTTCCAAGGCTACATACCGGCGCCTAACCTCGGCCTCCCACCATGACACCTCGGCGGACCAAGCGGACTTCGTCTCCGTCTCCCTTTCTCCAGATCCCTTAGCAAGGGCCTCGGCTTCCCTCGCCCGGGAGACTAGCCCAGCACTAGCCTCTTCCAGGGCCTTGATCGGCCCCACCAGCCCCGCCACCACCTACAAGCACATGTCATGTCATTAGTGTTCACATTACACACATCAATTTTGCTAAAGGACGTACGAGCTATACCTCAGAAAGTGGCTGAGCCTGAACGGATACCGAGCTCTCCACGTCGATCAAACCACGGGATAAGCCGTTTAACCGGCTTGGATTTTTTCTGGGAATCACCCTCAGGGTGTTTCCCGGCTCCCAACTTGAAGGAGGGAGACAACAGTACCTCTGTCCTTAGGGCGGACGTCGCCTCGGAGTCATCCTCCGTCCTCGGCCTCTTCCCCGAAGTTATCTCGGCAAACTTGCTCACTGTATAGGAAAAATGAAAGATAGTGCACAAACCCAACGAAGTATGACAAAGGAAGAAAGATCCCCACCAGCCGGAGGAGCCCTCGTAGTACGAGGGTTATACGGGCTCATACCCCCCATTCACGAGGTCGAGCTCCTTGTACTCGCCCTCGACGTTCCCCCTTTTCACAAGGGGAGCGATGAGGATGTCAATGGACTTATCTACCGCCAGCAAAGTGAGAGAGCCCTCTACCAAGGGGTATTTCCCCACTCCTTCAACCTTGCAGAAGAAAATTTTCTTCTGCCATTTTGGTACTTTTGACCTCGTCTCGACTTTGAAGTCGGTATGAGGATGAAGATAGAACTAACTCTTGCTAGCCTTGGGTTGGTAGAGCCTAAGGGGCACACCGAGAGACAAGGGTACTCTAGTTCGGTGTGCCTCGACACCGACACCTACGAGCTGCCGAATCGTATTTGGCGACAACTGCCCTAATGGCAGTCCAAAAAATTGTAAAAATTCCGCAAGTGCGGAGTAAAGGGGAAACCTCAACCCATTACAAAGATGATATTCGTACATGGTGATAAAACCAATCGGAGGAGAACAAGCCATGCCCTCCGACCGGGGGATCAACACAACGGACTTTTTGGGAAACAAAAAATCCATGGCCAGAGCCCGGACAGAAAGATCAGAAAGAATAGAGGCGGTTTCAACAACCAACCCCGACGCAGAAGTAACCGGAAAACATACATCGAAAGTTACCAATGAACCAACCCTCCCCCCCCCCCCGACGACGACGAAAACACTCACTTTTACAAAATCAGAGAAAGTGGCGGAGGAAGAAGATCATGCCATTTTTAACTTACTTGTGTTTGGAAGAGGCGGAGAGTTGTTCAGAATTTTTTTCCTGAAAATCGAAGTATCACCGGAACAATTTTGAAAGAGTTCTATCGCCTCTTGCTGAGAAAGTTTGAATGTGATAAAATTCTGAAGAGAGTAGCAGTTGGCGTATTATATACGCCAATACAAAACCCTTCAACTGCCAACCCTGGCATGCCCGCACCTTTTTCGGGACACGGAACGGCGCATTTAATGCGTCTGACACGGCTTGCTTCGACCTCGGTGACCTTCCTCATTCCGCACATTGGTACAATGTTACCCCGTCCTTACGGGGGGGGGGGGTAACGTACGTTTTCACTTCGTCAAACGTTCAACATCGGTACGAAGTTACCCCGTCCCTACGAGGAGGGGGTAGAAAGTAAAGTTTTTTCGGGGAAGCAAGACAAGTAGGCAGGAAGTGTTCACTAAGTCCTTCCCGGGTCCGAGCTATGTTTTTTACTTTGTCCTCTTAAGGAGGGGTACTTCTTTTTACCTTGTCCTCTTAAGGAGGGGTACCTCTGTTTACCTCGTCCTCTTAAGGAGGGGTACATCTTTTTACCTCGTCCTCTTAAGGAGGGGTTATTTCTCATTACCTCGTCCTCTTAAGGAGGGGTACCTCTTTTTACCTCGTCCTCTTAAGGAGGGGTACTTCTTTTTACCCCGTCCTCTTAAGGAGAGTATACTCATACAAAGTTTCTTCCTTCACTTCAAGAGGGAGTAACGTACTTAAAAAATCATCTATCTATCCTCGTACCCTACCCCTACTTTGGAGGGGGCTCTGATAGGATACGGCCCAACTACCTCGGCATCGGCCCAATCTCAGGCCCAACACAGATGGGCCTCTACCGAAATGACCTAGGCCCACAGAGTCCGGCCCAGCTCGACAAACGACCTCTAGTAGAGGTAGAATTACTCGGAAGATCAAGGATATCCAAAACATCAAGGTTATTGATATTTCTCTAAAACTCACACACAAGTATATGATGAAAAACACGTAAAGGGACACAAAGAAGTAACGTGGTTCGATCTACGTGAGTAGATCTACGTCCACAGTGGTAAATGGTGTTTACTGTTGTATTGATGAATGGAGGATATTACCGTGTACAATGAAGAGTGCGTGCCCTAATCTTATGAACACTAGCTATTTATATGATACTACTTTTCTGCATGGGCTTTGTGTAGCCCATGCATAGCAGCCCATGAATTCTATATGGCAAGTTCTAGAATCTTCCCGCTAATCACGTCCTTTCCATTTATCTGACTCTAATTAAGGTAGATATTCGTTAATCTTGTCTTGGCCAGTTGTCCTGTACCAATCACGGTAACTGCCCAAAAGTGGTCTGCGGGAACGAAGGTACCGCGTACTCTGGCTGTACTTTTTGCAGTATATAAGTGACCTCAGTCTTGAACTACCTCGATTATGATCGACCTCGGCATGCGGGACGTCTGGGTACCTCGGTCTCCGGGGTGTGTCAGCGAGCTCCAGTGTTTCTGGTTCTGCTGGGACTGTTCTGTTGCTGCCGAGCTATTCAATGTGTTCTGCTCCAGCCGAGGAGTTACCGAGCAGTGGAGTTGTGTGAAGAGGGACCAACATTCCTTGCTATGCCAACTATTAGGTCGGTTGTAGATCGGCTTTAGCGGTTGGCCGAGCACGGTGTTGGGCGTACTCTATCAGTTATCCAGAAGATCAAGACTAACTCAAAGAGATAAGCCCAAATAAAGGGATAAGGCCGATCCAAATTAGTGTTGTAGTAGGATTAGACTCCTCTAACATGTAAAACTCTATACTTATAAATAGAGGATAGCACAGATGAGAAGACACACACTCTTGTAATCACAAATACAATACAAAGCTCTCTTATTCTCCCATAAACATAGATCCAAAACCAAAGATCGTACCACGTAATTCTCGCGTCTTTTACTTTCTTGTTCTTTGCTTCTCTCCTTCAAAACCTAGATCTATCATCTCCACTCTTAAAAAATTCGTGTTAAATTGTTTATGAATACATTTTTTAACATTAATGCTTCGTGACACTAAGTTAAAGCTAAATCGCGGGGAAAATGTCTCAAAAAATTTTGAAATCAAAAATTGAAAAGTCGACCCTCGACAATGATTTTTTTTTGTGACTTTACCTCTAATTATTTATTTATATAGGAATTACATGGATGAGATGACATACGATGTTATTGGAATATGATTGGTTTTTTACGCATTACATCCACAAAAAGAGTAGGTTGTCCAAAAGAGTCATGCCACCTTATCATTTTATACCACTAAATATTATAATAACTTATCATATATCTTGTGCTCATCTGCACATCTTTGTTTTATTTCTTCATTACCTTTGCAATATTGATGGAGCTTGTGTTGTAAAGGAAGAATAAATATAATAAGTTGATTGACATTGACGGCCACGGATATGACATAACTTTCTCTCAAAAAAGAAATATAATATAAACTACTCTCTCAGTCTCATAAATCTAATTCCGAACAATTGAAGACAAATATTAAGAAATTACATTGTTTATAAATACTTTTATCAAATTTAAAGCAAAAATGAAAATTTTGTTTAAAATTGCATATTTTGTGGACTATAATTACATATTTGTAATTTAAGAGATTATTTGAAGATATTTATTATATGTAGCGATTGTTTTATCATTTTTTATACGAGACTAAATTTGTGGGATATCTAATAATCCAAATACAAGTATGGCACGCGTTCATCAACATGAATCCATTTATATTACATTTTTAAGCAATACATATATATATATATATATATACATAGGGGTGCGCTATGGTAAAAACCGTTGTTAACGTGAAAACCGTGTAACCTGTCACTTTTATGCATTTTTGTGACACTTTTATGCTTTTTTGTGTCACTTTTTATGCAAAAATGTTGGCCCGTGCACACACGTAGAGGGGGGTGAATACGTGTGTGGTTTTTAAAACCTTTTTCAATTGTATTCAATAAAACCCCTCTGATCAGAGCGAACGCTAGATTGGAGATCTAGCGGGCGCTAGCGATTTGAGAGCGAACGCTAGAATGGACTGTTCTAGCGGGCGCTAGTGATTTGTAGAGCGAACGCTAGATTAGAGATCTAGCGGGCGCTAGCGATTTGAGTGCGGAATATGGTGAGCAAGCGTGTGTGATATTTTGAGAA
>JAOWBJ010114432.1:0-13838 GCA_028566335.1 Monarda citriodora | reverse complement strand
TAAGTATATGTTGTCGTCATCTTGCATTTTTTCTTACACAACGTACATCTTTCCTCTTAAGTTCGCTATATTATGGTGAACGAGGCTATACCCTCACGAGTTCGGCATATAATAGGCCAACCGAGGAGACTAAATGCGCATAAAAGGAGACTACTCCTCCCGATAAAACTCGGCAAATCAGGATCTCATAAGTTCTACGAACCTAAGTTTGAAGAACATTCTTTTTTACGAAGTTCGACAGTAACTTTACCGAACATATCATTAAGTTCCAATAAAAACTTAAGTTTAAGGAACGTAAGTAAAAATTAACTGAACTCTTTCAAGTGATAAAAGTTCTATTATTTAGAGAACAATCATGAATTACATTAAGGTTTACAGTTAATATATCACGAGGATGAAACTACTCTAAAGCTGAGCCACGAGGCTTGCTGAAGCTAAGCCAGTCTCCAATAAAGTCTTTATCCTCGGCATCTATAGGACGATCTTGGCTTCGGCCACCAACCCGTCCTCGTCCTCGTCCTCGTCCCCTGCCTTGTCCTCGGCTGCGAACACTGGAAACTCCTCGTTTTTGAAGGGATTTAGCCCTCCGAGAAAAGGCCCGCTCACGTTCCTCGTCTAATTGGCGCTTGAAGTCATCTGAATAGTTGACGACGCGTTGGGAGTTCAACCCCTCAAGAGCCTTGACAGGGACATACTTCTCTAAGAATTTACGAAGTTTAGGCTTACGGTCCATCATGCACTTGTACATACGAGACAAGTCCCTCACTACCAGGATGTGTTTATCAAACTCAGGAGACACTATTCCTTGGCTCGTTCAGTTATTTCCTCCCGCACCTCGCTGATAGTGAGCCCGCCTCGCTCCTGAATAAGCGCTTCGTACTCGGCGTGCTCCTCGGTGATAGCCTTAGCATCGTCATTGGAAATCTTGAGATTCTCCTCCAACTCCAAGAAACGAGTATATAGCTCATCATACTTGGTCTGTTGTTCTATAAACTTAACCTCGACTTCGTCTCGAGTGTGACGTGCTATGCCTTTCCAGTACAATACCTCGCCTTCTTTCTTATGGACGAGGTCCCGGAGTATGCGAAGTTCATCAAGCTATTATAAAATAAAGGAGAGAAGACTCATGATGAAGAAAAACTTCTTTTATTCAGGCATATAGCCTCAAACGAAGTATCGGCACCTTAAGGGTGCCGAAGTACATCATGTCCTAAATATAAATAAATAAAATAAAATAAAATACAAGGGCAATTAGGAGCCAACCTCAGCTCCGTCGGCTCCGCCCGCATCCTTCTCCTGCTCCTCCTCGGTCGGCGCCACCACAGCTGGTCGGTAGCCAATCTCCACCAAGGCCTTCTCCAGGCCGGCGTCCCGGTCAACCTTGCAGTGGCGGATGGCTTCGGCCGTGAGGAAGGTCGGCGACGAAACCAAGACCTTGACCGCAGCCGCCACCTCGGACCGCAATTTTTGGTTCTCCTCCCTCGCCTTAGCAAGGGAGGCATTGCGTCGCGCCACCTCGGCCTCCCACCTGGCCACCTCCGCAGACCAAGCATTCTTGGTCTCCGCTTTTTGCTCGGCACACCCGCGGGCGGTGATTTCGGCCTCCTTCACCCGGCGGACCAGGCGAAGATTATCCTTCTCAATTTGCAATTAATTAATTTTATCTATACTACTATATAATAATTATAGACCCCCTATAAATAGAAATTGTTACACTTTGCTATTTGAAATGTCTAAAATACCTTTGAATCCCCCAAATAAAAAGTGATGCACAATATAGACCCGGGTTCGATTCCTGACTGATGAATTTTTTAATTCTACTTTTGGGTCTACTCTCAAGCCCAATAGTTATTATTTGTCTCTCTATATTTATCTCTCTCTCTCTAACCGCCTCTCTCTCTCTCCCTCTCTTTCGCTTAGCCGCCTCTCGCCGCCTCCCGCCGCCACGTCACCGGAGTCCGCCACCGCCGCCGCTGCACCGGAGTTACAGCGCTGCCGCCTCCCTCTCTCCGATGGCTGATGAAGAAGGTATGTTTTTTTTCCCTTTATTCTCTATTTTTTCGTTATTTTTTTTAATAATTTTTAATTATGTTATTGATTTTTAGGGTTTAATATGATTAATGTGCATTTTATACTTATCAATACTTTATATAACAATTATCCAACCCCCTATATATGGAAAGTGTTATATTTTTGTGATATGCGAAATGTCAAAAATACCCCCGCTTTTTACCAAAAAAGAAACTAATGCACAGTACAGAACCCGGGTTCAATTCCCGACGGTTCATTCATTTTCTTTTTAATTCTATTTCTGAGTCTACTCTCACTCTCATGCCCAATAACTATATTGTATTATTATTTTCATTGCCACGAACCAATTCAATTGGAAAATATATAATTGGAAAAAAAATATGTAGATGTAATTGATTATAGAGAGTAATGGACATATTAAAATCAAAATAAAAACTAATAACATGGAATGAATATATTATATACCAAAATATAACTGAAATAATGACCATTTAGATATTGGTCAGCGTGCCAAACTATATTACTCGTTGAGTCTCCTACGAATTTTATAATATTTGATTTTTTTTTTTACAAATTTTATAATATTTGAATTTTTTTTACAGTAAAAGAAAAAAACTTCAAAACGATATAGTAAAATCGGTACTAGATTTCGATGGAAATACGTAGGTTTCGATGAAAATGCGTGCCAAAAAGTCAAAAAACAAATAGGCCGTTTCGACGGATTAAAGAGAATAATTATTAAAAAAAATACAAAAGAAATTAAAGCTAATTGTTATTGAAATCTCAATGTATTAAAAGAAAACTGGGTACAGAAACTAGGTTCTAAACCAATGTATGAACAACGAATATGTTTTTTGTGGAATAATATTACATATTGTCCTAACTAATATCTATTGCAATGGCTTTGCAAAGAGGGCAACTGTTCTTCATCTGCAGCCATCTTCCCACGCAGTCGCCGTGAAATCGGTGCCGGCAGTTGAGCGCTACCACCTTCTCATCTTTCCGGCAAAGATCGTCTTGACAAACAACGCAGTGCTCCGGTTCGCCGCCACCGTCGGCTGCCTCTTCACAAGCCGCGCTCATCAAGAATCTCGCCACCACTCCTTCCGGCAACCCATCATCCGGTTGAGGCGGCGGAGCCGCTGAATAATCACCGTCAGCGGCGGTTGGAACAAGGAAACCATCCAAAATCGCCACATCGCCGTCGTAGGCTGGGTGAACACCATGCGCGGCGGCGGCGGCGCCGCTTGCAGGAAAGTTGTGAAAGAAAGTGGTTTCTTGGGTGAAGGCGGGATCGAGTAGGAGGGGTGCGAGGCCATGCGGCATCTGAGGGCCAACAGCGAAGTTGGGTGGATAGTCGTCGTAGATAAAGGTTTCTTCGCAGTAGACGTGATGGTGTAGGAAGAGGTCGGGCGGCTGAGCGGAGGTCGGGAAGATTTGATGGGGGTTGTAGGCGAAGACGCCGACGTCGTAGCCGTAATATGGATAGGCCATGATCGATGAGCGAGAAGGGATTCAGCAATGAGAGAGGAGATAGAGAGAGAGAGGAGATAGTTGGGAGAATTGTTGAAGTAGTAGTAATATATATAAGGTTTACCAAAATCGCGTGTATATATGTAAGGTAAGTCCTTAATTAACTTGCCATAGAAGTCCTCAGAGGTTTCGGACTCTCATTGTTCGATTCATATTACCGTATCCATAACAAATAAGTAGATTAATTTTCACTTTGACCGTTCGAATACGTTTTTCCACCGAAATTTAGTACGAGTTTTAAAATATTATTTTGATATACTAAATCTCCCTGTTTTTCCTCCAAACACTCCTGATATACTAGATCTCTGATATACTAGATCTCATTCTAATGGATTGTCTTTTCCTCCAAGCACTCCTCATATACTAGATCTCCCCGCTTTTCCTCCAAGCACTCCTGATATACTAGATCTCCCCGCTTTTCCTCCAAGCACCCCTGATATACTAGATCTCTGATATACTAGATCTCATTCTAATGGATTGTCTTTTCCTCCAAGCACTCTTGATATACTAGATCTCCCCGCTTTTCCTCCAAGCACTCCTGATATACTAGATCTCCCCGCTTTTCCTCCAAGCAATCCTGATATACTAGATCTCTGATATACTAGATCTCATTCTAATGGATTGTCTTTTCCTCCAAGCACTCGTGATATACTAGATCTCCCCGCTTTTCCTCCAAGCACTTCTGATATACTAGATCTCATTCTAGTGGATTGTCTTTTCCTCCAGGCACTCCTGATATACTAGATCTCCCTGCTTTTCCTCCAAGCACTCATGATATACTACATCTCTGATATACTAGATCTCATTCTAATGGATTGTTTTTTCCTCCAAGTACTCCTAATATACTAGATTCTCGCTTTTTTTTCCAAGCACCCCTGATATACTAGATTTCCTCGCTTTTCCTTCAAGCACTCCTGATATATTATATCTCATTCTAATGGATTGTCTTTTCATCCAAGCACTCCTGATATACTAGATCTCCTCTCTTTTCCTCCATGCACTCCTGATATACTAGATCTCTGATATACTAGATCTCATTCTAATGGATTGTCTTTTCCTCCAAGCACTCCTGATATAGTAGATCTCCCCGCTTTTCCTCCAAGCACACCTGATATACTAGATCCCTGATATATTAGATCTCATTGTAATGGATTGTCTTTTCCTCCAAGCACTCCTGATATACTAGATCTCTCCGCTCTGCCGCTGCCTCTGCTTCTGCGTCCCTTAACCTTACCCGATCTAATAGTCAGCCCCGTCGACGACTTCGTGCTTCTTCACTCTAATGGTAATGGATTGCCTTTTCCTCCAACTCCTGATATACGAGATTTCATCCCTGTCCGTACAGCCGAAATTCTGCGTCAACTAGTCACGCGCCGCCTCCACGCCGACGGCATCGAGACGACAGCCGCTACTGCTGCTCCATTCCCTGAGGGTCCATATTCGATGTCTGCGCCGGAATATCATTCTTCCGACGATGCGATTTCGGAGGATGGGTTGCCGAAAGAAGTGATCATGATATTCTTGGAGACCGCACGCGGCATGTGCGAAAGCTGCTGTGGCTGATGGCGGCGATGGTGAGCCGTGCGCAGTTTGTTTGGGTGATTTGCAGGAAGAAGGTCGGACGGTAGGAGTTCTCCGGTGCAGCCATGGTTTTCACGGCGACTGCATCGGAAAATGGTTGCGGAAGAAGAATACTTGTCCTCTTTGTAGGGCTATTGCGGTATAAATTAAATTGTGAGAACAATTACTATTTCCTTATTGCTTTGGCAATTGCGATTTTAAAAGGTTTTGTAATTTTTTTTAGACTTTGACATATTATTTTGTTAGATTGATTTATCTTAATTTATATATTTTTTTTGAACTTATAGTAGACGACGAGTCTTAAAATAAATTGTGATTTGATTTTTTTTAATGGAATGGCTCATGCCCTTTGATTATTTTTCATACTGTCATTCATGATCAATTCTGAGATTGCTTCTCTTTGAATTTCACTTTTGTCGATTTCCTTTGCCAATTTCTCCAAACTAGTTTTATTTATTTGAAGTGTGCAATCTTTCGATCGAACTTGATTTTCATCTTCAGCTAATCTTCTCTCTCTAGAGTTTAATTTAAATTCATCGTGGAAATTCATCGTGGAGACATGCTCGATTTGGTTTCAACTTGGAATATTGGATCTTTAGTTGCTTGTTTATGGAATTTTTTATTTTTCATCTCGTCCTTATTTCTATAGTCAAGAACAGCAAATATGGAACTTATTTTGATTGCTTTAGTCCTATCAATTTGGAGATTTGCTGGTGGAAAATTGGGACACATTTGCATATGGCCATTCCATACATGAGTTATTCCCCTTTACTTTACTGACTCTCTTTCAATTTTTGTCTTTTGTTTTTATTTCTATTTTTTTATTTTTTATTTTTTTGGTTCCGTCTTCTACTCCGATTTCACTAACTCTCTTTCAATTTTTGTCTTTTGTTTTTATTTTTATTTTTTTGGGTTCCGCCGGATCTGATTTTACGGCTCCGCTTCGCTTCGATTACTAATATAAAGATAATCGTAGTGGTAACAATTTAGATTTTTCGGCTCGCTCCAAGACCTTCGGCTCCCCTAGCTCGACTCATGACCAAAGAAGAAACAACATAAAAAAACTAAAAAATAAAAGAAAAAAATCTGAACTAAAAAAATGTACAGGCACGTAAAAGGTAAAATAAATAATATATACTATATGAAAGAAAAATAATTTACCGTTTAAATTTTTACCTTTTACCCGCCCAACTAGCTACTCCGAATCTTGACTGCATTTAATGCAAGGTTTTATTTTTCTTTTTTATTGCTTCAGAATATCTTCTTTAAATGATACCATTACCAAGAATTAGCACATTGGAGTCGGTCTACTAAGCCAGTCAATCAAGTATGTAGTGTAGAGTCCATGGTGTAGGAAAGGTTTTAGTCCGGGGAGTTTATAGTTACAATTTTCAATGCTGATATATCATTCTTTCCAAGACATTTTTAAATATACTTATTCAAACTATTCGGTTTTCACATATGGTGCAACTTCTCTTATTCGATTTATTAGAGTTTGTTCAGTTCCATATTTATTTTTAATTTTATGTAAATTAAATCGTATTAAACATATTTTATTCAGACATATAGCCCTAAAAGGAGTATCGGCACCTTAAGGGTGCCGAAGTACATCATTTCCTAAAAAAAAATACAAGGGCAATTAGGAGCCGACCTCAGCTCCGTCGGCTCCGCCCGCATCCTTCTCCTGCTCCTCCTCGGTCGGCGCCACCACGGTTGGTCGGTAGCCGATCTCCACCAAGGCCTTCTCCAGGTCGGCGTCCCGGTCAACCTTGCAGTGGCGGATGGCTTCGGCCGTGAGGAAGGTCGGCGACGACACCAAGGCCTTGACCTCAGCCGCCACCTCGGACTGCAATTTTTGGTTCTCCTCCCTCGCCTTAGCAAGGGAGGCATTGCGTCGCGCCACCTCGGCCTCCCACCGGGCCACCTCCGTAGACCAAGCATTCTTGGTCTCCGCTTTTCGCTCGGCACACCCGCGGGCGGTGATTTCGGCCTCCTTCACCCGGCGGACCAGGCGAAGATTAACCTTCTCAAGAGCTTTGACAGTTTCCACCAATTTAGCTACCACCTGCACAAAGTAAGTGTTAGTTCGAGGCTACTAATGAAGTATTCGTATTCACCGCAAAGCTCACCTCAGACAGTGGTAGCGGAGAACCCGAGGCGACCTCCACCTCGCCCCGGGGAGTTAGGGCGGGCTTCCCCTGCTTTTGCTTCTTCCGGGTGTGAACCCCGGTATCAGCAGTTGCCACCGCCTTGGGGGACACTTGGACTGTAGGAGTGGGGGTCAGCTTCGGCGCCGAGGTCGCATCCGACTCCTCGGCCCTTGATCGCTTCTCCGTAGCTTTCTCGCCGAACCTGCTCACTGGAAGAAAAACACAAAGTGTTAAGTATGTAAACACAGACGAAGACCAAAGACTAAGCAGCAGAGCCTCACCGGCAGGTGGGGGCCTTGATAGGCGAGAGTTAAATGGGCTCATCCTTGCTCGGACGAGGTCCTCCTCGGTATACTCATCCTCGGCGATTTTCCTCTTTACCAGAGGCTCGACGAGGGTGTCGAGGTCCTCGTCCACTTTGAACGATGGGAGCGGACACACTACCCAAGAGTAATCCCCAACCCATCAACTTTACAAAAAAAGAATTTTTTGTGCCAGTTCGGCACTTTTGACCTCGTAGCGACTTTGAAGTCAGTACGAGGATGAAGATAGAACCAGCCTTTGCTAGTCTTTGGCTGATACAGCCGGAGAAGAACACCTAACGACATCGGTACCCCAACCCGATGTGCTTCGACTCCTACCCCAACCAGTTGACGGACTCCATTGGGAGATAATTGCCCGACGGGCATACCAAAAAGTTGAAGAAATTCTGCAAGTGCAGAATAGAAAGGAAACTGAAGACCAGAACGAAGATGGTCTTCGTATAAAGTAAAAAATCCTGAAGGAGGAGAGCACACCCTATCCCCCTCCCGAGGAATCAACACAACAGACTTAATGGGAAAAAGAAAATCTTTAGCGATTGTTCGGAGAGTCATCTCCGACAATATAGAATGTGTCTCCGCCACCAAACCGGTGACGGAGGACTCGCGAAAACAGACGCTAAAAGCTACGGACGATGTACCATACACGACGAAACCATGAACACGTTCAAATTTCGAAAACGTAGTAGAAGATGAAGAGGCGGCCATACTTACTTGTTTTCGGTAGAAGATGAGTGATCGCAAAGAAGACAGAAGATTTGCAGAAGAAAGTTTTTCTCTCTTGAATGTTATGGAGGTGAAGGAAAGTGGAAGTGTCAAAAGGAAAAGGTAGTGTATTATATACGTCACTAAAAACCCGTTCACCTTTTCACTTTTTGCAGCTTTTTCGGTAAGTGAACGCCGCATTTAATGCATCTGACACAGCCTGCATGCAGGCTCGGCAACCGTCCACATCCTCGCCTCGGTACATAAGTGACCTCGGCTTTCCGAATACGAGGTCACGTACCTACGCACAGATTTCCCAAGTTACACATGTAACTACAACAGACTCCGACTTTTACCTCGTCTTCGTAAGGAGGGGGTAATTATTTCTTCTTTACCTCGTCCTCGTAAGGAGGGGGTAATTATTTCTTCTCTTTTACTTCGTCCTCGTTAGGAGGGGGTAATTATTTCTTCTCTTTTACTTCGTCCTCGTTAGGAGGGGTAATTATTTCTTCTCTTTTACCTCGTCCTCTTAAGGAGGGGGTAATTATTTCTTCTCTTTTACCTCGTCCTCATAAGGAGGGGGTAATTATTTCTTCTTTACCTCGTCCTCGTAAGGAGGGGGTAATTATTTCATCTCTTTACTCGTCCTCGTAAGGAGGGGGTAATTATTTCTTCTCTTTCACCTCGTCCTCGTAAGGAGGGGGTAATTATTTCTTCTTTACCTCGTCCTCATAAGGAGGGGTAATTATTTCTTCTTTTTTACCCCGTCCTCGTAAGGAGGGGTAGTTATTCTTCTCTTTTACCTCGTCCTCGTAAGGAGGGGGTAATTATTCTTCTCTCCACCCCGTCCTTATAAGAGGGGGTAAGTATTCTTCTCTTTTACCTGGTCCTCGTATCCAAATCCTGCTTGATGGGGGCTCTGATAGGGTACGACCCAACCACCTAGACCTCAGCCCAACAACATGGCCCATGAACCTCGGCCCAAGGACTCCGGTCCGAACAAAGGCTTGGCCCAGCAGCCCCAACTTTGGCCCAATCACAAGGCCCAAAGCCTCGGCCCAGGATCTTTGGCCCACTCTCAAATGCTCGATCCATACAAGATCCAAGTAGGGATAAGATTACTCGGAAGATGACAACAAATCCAGGAGATCCCACCAAATCCGCAGGATCACAACAAGACCGCAAAGGATAACTCCAAAATCGGCAGATGAGGCTTATCCAAGTCCCCGAACCCGGCGGACGAGGCTGATCCGAATTTGTATAATGGTAGGATTAGACTCCATACCTATAAATAGGGGTAGCATAAATTGAAAGATATGCTCTCTTGTACTCTCAAAATATTATATACGTTCTTCTTCTCCCCATGAATATAGATACAAACCCAATAATTGAATCACGTAATTCTTGTATTCTCTTTACATTCTTGCACGTTTTTACATTCTCAAAAACCAGAATCTATCAATTAGTTACCGTTAGCATATCTTTGTTAAATTTCAATTCCCCGAAAATTGTTTTGAAAATCATAAAATTCACAACTCTATGAATTAATGACGATAAATTAATGACATCTTGAGTTAAAATTTAAAATTAGGAGTAAGTAATAAATGCATGGGGCATTTGGAGTGTTTATGAATTAATACTCGTATTGTCCGCGCGATAGGAAAAATTAAATATAAATTGTATTTGTGTTGTAATGTGAATGAATTTATTAAGCAAATTAAAATTAGATATTAGTTTAAGTAATAGTTATTGTGTCATGTAAGAGTAGGCCCAAAAGTAAACTTTAAATATAATAATAATAAATGCATCCGCCGGGAATCGAACTCGGATCTGTATATGTAGCACTATCTATTTTTGGCAAAAAAAACGAGTTATTTTGAATATTTTGTATATGTGTAACTTTCCATTTATAAAGGAGTGAATAATTATTATATACTAAAATATATATTATAGGAGTGAATAATTATTATATAGTAGAATATATAGTTGAGAAACCGCTAATTACTTTTGCTAATTTTGCAGCCATTAAATTAGTGCATTTAATTTGTTTGATAATGAAAACGAAAAAGAAAGAAGAGAAAGGGAGTTATCATCTAGAAAGAGGAAAGCCGCGATCAAAACAAACACAAGTGAAGCCCCCTTCCTCCCTCCGTCCTTGCTTGCTTCCACACGCTACCTACTCCATCAATTCGATCACGCCCAAGTAATCCCCGCGCCGGATCTCCATCTCTAATCGCGATCGTCAATGATGGGAAAGCTCTACGTGCAGATGTCGCCGCCGGCCGATCTCAATCGGAACACCGAGTGGTTCACCTATGATAGCGAACGACGGATGGGAGGTTGGGGAGCAAGACGTATGCGATCCGAGAGAAGAGGCCGTTAGCATGCGACGGGATCATGCAGGATATTTATATTTATTTCTCGTTGATTATTTATTTCTTGTAAGTGTCGAGCGTATGCTCCACCCGGGTTTTCTTTCCTTGGTTCTTTCCCGGGTTAGGGTTAGGTCGAACCATCGTAGACTAGGGTTATCGAGTCTTATTTATTAGCGGGTTTCTTAAGCGTAAGGCGGCAGCAGCCGGTAGCCGTGCATGGGCTGTGCATGGGCCGTGCATGGGCCTTAGCTTTGTTACCCTAGTAGTATTTAAAGTGTCTTGCCGTGTAATTGACATTCATTGAGTAAAGAATTGATTTTGGCGGCTTTGGAGTTGTGGCGGGACTTCTGTCCCGAGCGTGTGCGTGTGTTATTTCTTTTCCGTTGTGTCGTGATCAATTCTCTATTAGAAACTGCGGATGAATCAGCCCGTCGCGGCTGCACCGCGCCCCCCTGATCCGCCGTTCGGCATGCCGCATTCATTCGGGTTGCCATCCCACTCGTCGGCTTTCACACTGTATCAGGCTCCTCCATCGCAGGGTCTCTTACCCACACCGAATTCTGGCCTCGATGCCACAATCCAGCCGACCAGCATGTCCGCTGTGCATCCACCCATGTCTGCACCTCCAAGAACATTCGTCGAACAGGTTCCGCCCACCACACAGTTTACTTCCCCAGTCTGCAAGCTCGACGCCCCTTCATTCTCAGCCTTCGACAGGGATCTCCGACAGTCGGTTCCTTCCGCAGGCCAGTTTGGGTGGCAGTTTTCGTCCCCGTTCCACCACGGCAGTCGCGACAAGTCGCCTTATCTGGGTTCTACTCGGCCAGCCACCCACCGCCTTCAAACGATCGATCCTTCGTCCTGTTGGGGCCCACCGGGTTCGCGCCAACTCTTCGGGGCAGATCAGACCGATGCTCCGGCGCCTAAGGTACGCGTTAATCCCCCGCATTTTGATGGTTCGGATGTTAATCATTGGATTCGAAATGTACATTTTTATTTCGATCACCTCGGAACTCCACACGACCACCGGCTTCATTATGTGATACCTTTATTTGATCCTCCGACAACAGATTGGGTGTGGAATTATTGTGAGAGCCACACTGTTATTTCTTGGCTCAATTTTCTTGACGACGTTCGTCGTCGTTTTGATCCACACTATTATCAGAATTATATCGGTCTTCTCTCCAAGTTGACTCAGAAAGGTTCGATGGAAGAATATCAGACATCTTTTGAGGCCTGCAAAACAACATTTCTGGACTGCCCGAGTCGGCCCTCCTCGACATCTTCATCGCGGGCTTGCAACAGCCATTGCGGGGGGAATTGCAACTTCATCAGCCATCCTCCTTAGCCGCTGCCTTCGCCCTAGCCAAACACTTGGAGGCTTGCCGTGTGGACTGTCAGATCCCTACGGAATCGCGACGTCAAGCCCCCCCCCTCCCCGTGAGCACCCCAACCACGGTCAGTTCATCTCATCACAGTCAGTCGTCTCCACAACGACCACTCCTTCATGGACGTCGATCAATATGTCCAAACTTCCGATAATCCATCGCGGCAGAAAAGGTGGAACGTTCACGACGTGGGCTATATTGGTATTATGATGAGCAATGAGTGTCGGGCCACTCATGTAGCAACAAGTTCTTGGCTTATATGGAAGGTGATGACGACTTAGACGACGCGCAGTTGGAGCACCCAACTCCTCTTCCTGATGCGGAATTTATCGCAATTGACATCTCTCATTTGTGGGCATTGAATTGCAAGCCAAATTCTAAAGCTATTTGCTTGGATGGCACGATTAAGGAGCGCACGGTCCGAGTCTTTGTCGATACGGGGAGTTCTCATGACTTTCTCCTTCCCCGAATTGCGTCCGAATTACATCTGCCCCTTACGGCCATCGTTCCATTTCGCGTGTACGTCGACAACGGTGAATCTTTGGTTTGTTCTCACGTTAGTTGCAACACGTCTTTGTCGCTACAGGGTTCAGTTTTCTTACTCGATCTTCATATTCTGGAGGTGCATGGCCCGGACATTATCCTTGGTATGGCATGGCTAGAGTCATTGGCAAGGTAACACATGACTACAATACGAAGACTATGACCTTCACGCAAAATGGTTCGAAAGTGGTGTTGAAGGGTCTTTCTCCGACTTGGGGCCCGATCACAATGCCACGGAAGTTTATGAATTTACTCCTTGAGGACAAGGAGTCTTCAAAGGTGGGGGGAGTTGATACGTACACCACCACTGACGAGCATGGCGATGGCGAGGTAGTACACGAAGGCGAGACGAGCATCTGCCTTGGGCCTCGTCCTGTAGACAAGTTAAAACCCCAACCCGTTTTAAAGACTTCATAATGCATTAGTTATTTGTTAGTAAAATTATTCATTTTAATTAGTAATTGGGTCGGGCTAACTAGTAGCTCCGTGCGGGTTTTTCTTGTTGATTCTTTTCCCTTATCGTAGTATTGAATCAACCAGGGTTAGGAATAACCCTAGAAATAAGGGGTCGTCTGTCAAGCAGGATATCAGAAATCAAATCTTTAAAATCAATCTCTTCATCTTGCTCAAGATTCTCCCTTCTCTTCTAAATTTCTTCTCTCTCGTCTATTATTTTCTTCCTTCTTTATCCCTTATTTCTTTATTATTCCCGTAACAAACTCCATCCTTATCTCCCCTCTGCATCAAATTCCTCCAAATACAAAAGAAACCCTACGCAGAGATCATCTCTCCGCTCCATTCGTGCATCGGCTGCAACATTGATAGGGTAATACTTTATCAGAGTAAGTATGGTTTCTCTACAAAAGCAACATAACATGGCAGAGTAGCTACTAGAATTTCAAGAAAGAAAATTCCTTCAGATTTTATTTCATTCGAACGTGAGCATTAATTTCCAATTTCCAAAAGAAATGTCCCTTTTTTTTTCTTACTATTACTAATTGGGATGAGATGGCTCAAGATGAAACTTATCCTTTATAAATGAGAGATATTGAGTTTTTATGTTCGATTTTAGTTGGCTTATAATTGAATATAAGATAGACATGAAATCATACAATAATGATATTCGAATAATGCAACATCTATACTACTATATAATAATTATCCCACCCCCTATAAATAGAAAGTGTTACACTTTTGTGATATGCGAATTGT
>JAOWBJ010114328.1:0-13839 GCA_028566335.1 Monarda citriodora | reverse complement strand
TCCGACGTGCCACGTCGGACATAATTTGGCCGGAAAATTCCGTCGTGGGAAATTAACACATATTCAAAAGTTCGGGTTTTTTTAGTTCACTTTTAAAGTTTGGGGGAAAAACCAAAAACACCCCAAAGTTCGGGGATTTATTTGCCAATACCCCTATATTCAATGTACGAGACATTTAAATTTAAATAAATATGAAAGAGTTGCCTAAATTCAATTTAGAACTCAATCATCAAACTGCTTTGCTTGATACTCTATTTGTGTCATCATTCGGTCGGTATATACTCCTTCTGTCTCGTTTTATCAGTTTGATTTGACTTTTCTTTTTGGTATTTTTATTGTTGACAAATATGAGTTTTATAATATTGTTTTGATTTTTTTTTTTGTACGAGATACTACAAGATATCTAGTATTATGTAAAAAATAACTTGAATTTTTTTTTTGAAACTCTTATTCGACAATCGTAAAAATGCATACACAAAAAGTCAAATTGAATTAGTGAAACGAAACGGAAACAATACTTCTTATTTTTATACTTCAAGCCAAATGGAACAACATGAAAGGGTAAGATTCCGACGATTCCCATCATTTTTACGTCGTCGACATTTGCTCTGGAAATACTCGTGCAATAGCGAATCAAAGTTCATGTCGTGTATTTATACTGTGTGTTTTTTTTCCTTCAAAAATTGCGCTACAAAGTTTACTTTATTTCATGCCATAAGTAATGGTAGTAATTTACTTTATTTTTTTTTAAAGGCAAACAAAGGGTTTATTATTAAAGGGAAGCTTGTTATACAAGGATAACAAGACTTTCACTGCAAGCAAGTTACAAGTTCATTTTACAAAGATCAAAGGAGTTCCAATCCGACCAATTTACTGAGGAATGTCTAGTACGATTGTGCAACCAAAGGAAACTAAGTGATTTAATCTCTCCAATGAGGTTGTCGATAGAGATGCTTCCTTCGTTAAAGACAACGTCGTTTCTATGCTTCCAAAGAACCCATATAGTAGTAAGGGCAACAAGTTGGATTGTGTTTCGCCAACGTACTGAGCCTCTCTGTCTTCTATGAATGTGGAGAAGGTCCGAGGTTTCTAGTATGATAATAGGGCGGATGCGGCACCAACGGGAGACTGCTTCCCACACGATATCCGCGACCGGACAGGAGCCAAGCAGGTGGGCGGTGGTTTCGTCAGCAGAATGGCATAGGGGGCATGTCGGGTTTGGAATGTGAACTCCTCTGCGAGTGAGATTTGATCCAGTAGGAAGACCATTATGTAGAATTCTCCATGCTAGAAAATTGACTTTCAAGGGGGCCCAAGTGTTCCAATCTAGGGAAGGGGTCGTAACGGAACCGAGGTTAGGTTCGAGTCTGCTTTGGATGCTTTTTACGGAGAAGATGCCGGAGGGGTGCAGCAGCCATCTCCAGGAAGGTGTCGAAGAGAGTGAGCTGATGCTATACTGCAGGTGGAAGAGTGATGGGAGGTCGATGTCTAGCGTAGCCAACTCGCGGTATATCTTGGAGATCTGCTTCCATGGGCTTGCAAGGTAGGAGATTGGTATGTCACCATTACTGTGGGGGTTGCCATGAATGAGGGTTATTATTTTTCTCCAAAGGTGATTGATGTCCAAGTGATATCTCCACCACCATTTTACCAACATAGAGAGATTTAGGGCCTGAAGGGAACCAATTCCCAAACCACCAGAATCTTTTGGGGCAGTGAAGTGTCTCCATGCTATCCATTTCATTTTGCTATTTTCATGAGTATCTCCCCATAAGAACTGTCTTCTTATTTGCTCCAGTTTGTTGATGATGCGGAGTGGGGCTTTGAACAGTGAAAAAAAGTAAGTAGGCAATGCATTGAGGACCGATTTTAGGAGAGTAATTCTACCTCCAAATGAGACTGATTTTGCCTTCCACGATGTAAGTTTGGAGTTGAAAATATCCACGATGGGTTGCCAATTGCGAGCAAGGTTCATGTTGCAACCGACAGGCAGACCGAGGTATTTGAGAGGGAAGGAACCTCTCGAGCAGCCGAGCAAGTCGGCCATCAGTTGCGTTTGGTGAGTGTCGACGCCAATCCCAAACAAGCTACTCTTCTTATGGTTGATTTCAGACCTAAAACAATATAAAAGCATCGTAAAAGGCGTTTGAGAGATAAAGCGTTTTCGAGTGACCCGCTGCCCACGAAAATGACATCGTTGGCATAGATAAGGTGAGAGAGCGGGTTGGAGGGCTGATCAAGCTAAAGGCCTTTGAAGACTCCGATAGAACAAGCTATTTTCATTACACTTGTGAAAGCTTCCATGGCGATGGCAAATAGGAATGGGGATAAAGGATCCCCTTGTCGAAGTCCACGAGAGCAATAGAATTCTTGCGTCGGTGATCCGTTCACGAGGACTGATGCTTTTGCTGACCTTACAAGAAACGAGATCCAGTTTCTCCATTTGCATGGAAACTCCATTTGCAGTAGAATAGAGTCCAAGAAGGACCAATTGATGGAGTCAAATGCTTTCTCGACATCGACTTTGTAGAGGAAGGTTTCGGTCTTCCTTTTTCTGAGCCAGAGAATGACTTCGTTTAAGATGAGGGGGCCGTCGAGGATACTTCTACCGGAGAGGAAAGCTGATTGTTCTTCCGAAATGAGGTTGGCAATGATCGGTTTTAATCTGTTGACTAAGACCTTGGAGATGATTTTATGGAGGCTCCCGATGAGGCTGATGGGACGATAGTCGTGCATGTTTCCCGGATCTTTCCCTTTTGGTATGAGTGCTAAAAAAGATGAGAAGCAAGCTGGGTTGAGAGATTCCTCGTGGAAGAATTTGTTGAAAACTTCAACGAGATCACCGTGGAGGTTGTTCCAGAATTTTGTGTAGAAACCGAGGTTGATGCCGTCCGGGCCCGGGGCTTTGTTATCGTCGCATTCAAGGACAGCAGCCCTGATCTCCTCGGTGGAGAAGGGTTTTATGAGGTCCGCTGCATCTTCAGGACTTACTTTCCGGAGATTAGAGCAGTTCAGGAGAGGTCTTAGGAGGGTCGGTTCAGAGAATTTTTTGGCGAAGTAGGAGTGGAAGTGATCTTTGATGAGGGACGGATCTGATTCCCATGAGTTGCCAACACGAATTCCATGTATGCGGTTTGAACTGAGGTTAGCCTTGATTACATTGTGGAAGAATTTGTTGTTTTCGTCTCCTTCCTTAGCCCATCGGATTCGCGATTTTTGTCGCAGGTCCATAGCTTTCACGGAGTTCTGCTCTTGAATGAATATTTTACAGATAGCTCTTTCCTCTTTCTCTGATTCGGATAAAGTCCGGGTTTCTGCAGCGACGTCGAGAGCTTCTAGTCTGCTTACCTTGGACCGAAGCTGCTGGTCCATTTGGGACTTTGTGACGGTAACCCAGTTTTTCAATCTGCTTTTTATCCATTTTAGCTTGACGTGGAGTTTTAGATCAGCCGATCCTTCGAAAGAGAATTCATCGAGCCATCTTGAAACGGTATCTTTAGCACCGGGAATTTCGAACCAAGAATTAAAAATCCGGGTTGGCTTCTTGCCGAATTCTACATTTATGGTGGAGAGTAGTATAGGGCAGTGGTCCGAAGCTTCATTTGAGAGAATTGTAGCGGAGGCTTCTGGCCAATTGTTGTGGAAATCTCGACATACCAAAAACCGATCAAGTTTGCTGGAGCTTGAGCCATTGTCTGCAACGTAGGTGAACCTACGTCCGCCCATATTGTATTCCAGAAGATCTGATCGATCTATGAAGGAGTTGAAGAGGGCAGCATTGTAGGCGGAGAACTCGGAGTTTCTCCTTTCCTCAGAACTTCTCACCTCGTTGAAGTCTCCAAGAAAGATCCACCAACCCGGTTTGGTGGTTTTGAGGAGGTGAAGATCTGACCATAGCCTTCTTCTTACCATTGGGTCGTTCGGGGCATAAATGTTCACCACGTTAAGGTAGGTACTGGATGAGACGAGGATGCCAGTGGTTAGGAGATAGGACCTGTTGCAATAGTTTTCGGTTACTTGGAAGAGTGTGGGGTCCCAAATGGAAGCTAGACCCCCCGATCTTCCGGTAGATTCAACCTCGACGCAATGAAACTTCGTTCTTCCCCAGAATTTGCTAGCTATGGATCGGAAGTTTGATGTGTATTTCGTCTCTTGTATTGCAAGGTAATGAACACCATGGGATGTAATGAGGCCTCGGATCCAATCCGCTTTGTTTGGGCCGTGAGTCCCTCTGATGTTTATGGATAATAGATTCATGGATTACTGACATTGCACCTTTCCCCAATAATGGCGTTGGCCAAAGCTTCCTTAGAATTATGGAGTTTGAACCCCTAATTGTGAGCCCAGGTTTATGGTGGTATCTATTTCCAAGGATAGTTCCGGATCAGTGGGGGGTGTCGGGGGAATAACGGTGTTCTCGGGATTGGTATCGGTTGGAGTTGCTGGTGTAGGGTTTTGGGAAGGGGTGTTTATGATAATGGGAGCCATTGTAGGGATGGGAGCATTGATATCGGGAATGGGAGAGAGTGTGGGAATCGAGGAGTGAAGAGTGGTGGGGCTCTTTGATCGGTGAGCTCTTTTTCTTGAGCGACCAGATGATGAGAGATCATTTATGGCAAGCCCTCCATTAAATTGAAATATTGGCAGAGGGTTAATTGGGGGTGGGGGGTGAAGGTAATATGGGAGTGAATGGAGTACCTTGAGAGACGGAAAGGTGGTGCATGTTGCCATGCACATTTAATATGGTCTTGGGACGTGAAGGGACGAGTGGGGGAGTTAACGGTGGAAGAGAGAGGTTGCTTTTCACCATGCGGGTGAGTAAATGCGTTCTGGGGATTCGAGGAGGTGGGTGGGAGGTTCACGGTGGGGGGAAAGGTGGATGAGATGGCCGACGAGGAAGTATTTCCGGCGTTATGTGAATCTGTGAACGGAGGAATATTGGAGTCGGGGTTTGGTTGAGAAGGAGGAGGAGTGATGTGATCAGTACCTGGATCAGTGGGGGAATTGGGATGAGGAGTGATGGGATCAGTACCTGGATCAGTGGGGGAATTGGGATGAGGGGAATCCCACGGGAAAGGGGTGAGTGGAGTAGGGTTTTCAGAGACCCTAATGTGGAAGGAGGTTTGTTTCCAGGAGATGAGGAATACTTCTTCAACTATAGGGGTGGATTTCGGAAGGAGACAACAAATATTGGGTGAAAGATCACCATAAACCTCAGCGGAATCTGCACGTACGATGACTTTCCCGATGCGAGCGGCCACCGTATTGTAGAAATCATTAGTTCGTAGGAGTAAGGGAGTCCCTTGAACTTGTATGGTGGCCAAGCGGCCATGATCGATGTGTTGGCCGTTCCATGGTGACAGTGAGGTAATGAGAGAGCTGGATAAAGAACTGGAGAACTCCAAGAAAAGAGACGCTTCTTCTTTTGAGGGTAGGGTGGTTAGAAAACTTAAACCTCTGATATAGTGGATCGGCACTGAGGAGTATCCTTTCTGCAGGATGGCCTGTTTGAACGGAAGGTAGGAGCTTGGTTGTTTTAGTTCGACAATCAGAGCTGTCCCAATGGAGTTGAGGAAGGTGGAAGACTCCAAGCCACTGTAAGAGATGATCTTCGGATTTGGCGTAGAGTGGCCGGTGACTACATCCTTGTATGAGACCTTTGGTTTTTGGAAGAAGGTGGTGGCTGGGGTAGTGAAGGGGGCAGAGGTATTGTAACTTTTGCGCGCATAGTGATGGTGTTCTGGGATCTGATGAATTCTACGTTTCTGCCTGTCGTATCTAGCCGGATACACAGAGAGTGGCTTGCCGGAGATGGTTGTTGTGTTGAGGGAGCGAAGGTCCACTTGATGGTTTCCGTCTTCGAGCATTCTGATGAAACCGAAATTTTTACCTCTGATGTCTCTTTTCACGGCGACGTAGGCGTCTTTGATGGGTCCGAAAGCTTGGAAGGTTTTCCAGAGAAGGTTGCTCGTAACTCCGTCCGGTAGGTTGCTGACAAAGTAGGTGGTGACCGGAGGGGTGGAGGAGGTTCTGCCATTCTTCTGTCTTCTGTTCTGGACGTATGTCCATCCTTAGTCTTGCTCGCCGGGATCTTTGCCTTTGGTCGTGCTCGCCATAGTAATTTACTTTATTGAAAGCTTGTCGTGAACTCAAAATATTTAATGACTATTACTAACTTTTCTCTAAACAATTATATATATTAAATTTAATCATAGACTCCAACCTTACGTATTGTTTTTGCTTTTCTTTTCCTCTCAAGCATTAAATACACCATCACTAGGCCAAAGATCAACTTAGGGATCAATTCCTCAATGTTATAGGACACATGAATGAGAGAGGGATAGAGAGAGGGATGCAATAGTAAATCTAACTAATGGCGAGAGCAGAGAATGGCGAGAGCATGCAAGGCTGGACGGAAGTTCACCACCGGAGGAGAAAACATGCCAGCAACTCTGACCTTCCTACTGTCACCACATACTTCGTCGACGATCTCCCGGAAGGTGTCACTAGTAAATCTCTCTGGATGATCTTCCAAAACCTTGGCCCCATTAGAGATGCGTATGTCGCCTCTAAAAAGGATGCAAGGGGCAGAAGGTTTGGATTCATAAGAATGGCTGCTTCAGGCAACTCAAGAGCAAGTCTGGATACTCTCCGACAGGCCACGGCATCGGGTCACCCTCTCATGGTATTCCCAGCCAAGTACGATCGCCATAAGAGAAGAATCCATCATCCCCCGGGGCCTCACACTTCGTCCTCAAAATCTCATATGAACTTCGTCCCTCAATTCAGACCTCCCCCACATCCTCCACTCGCCCCACCGTCTCCTATAAAGATGGTGTCTCCGGAAATGTGGCCCTCAAACCCAAATCCATCACCTATGAAGGCCCGGAATCCTCCATCACTCAAAGCTGCAATGGGAAAGCAATGATTATCGAGCTTAAAAGCCTGAGTTCCTTCGTCCCATTCAGAGAATCCCTCGCCATGAAAGGCTTCTCCTCGGCATCACTGCATTATATTGGAGGTCTGAGTTTCCTCATCTCCCTATCTTCCATGGAAGAAATCTCCTCTTTCTCGGATACCTATAATTCCTCCCCTGATACACCCATCTCTTCCCTTGAAATCTGGAATGGCCAAATATTTGAATATGGAAGACTAGCCGAAATTCAAATTCATGGGGCTCCTCTATCCTTAAGAACCAAGGACTTCTACGACACAGTAGCGGCTCGTTTCGGTAAAATCCTCATCGGATCGGAGCTCGTTGAGTCTCTCGAAGCCTCCTCCTCTCCGATATGCTGCCTTATCCCCACTCTCACCCCAAAAATCGACGAGGTCGTCGACATTCACTGGGACACAAAATCCTTCCAGATCAGGGTCTCCGAAAACCCTCACCTGTCCTTTTCCTTACCATGGGTCTCCCTTCCACCTAACCCCTTCTTGGACGTTGACATGGAACCCACTCCACCCTCTATGGCTCCGGATAATCGGAACACCGAAAATGTCCAGGTTTCCGACTCCCACCCACCCAACAACCTCTCGCCGCCGGCTGTCCCCCCGTTCTCCTCTCCAAACAACACCTTTCCACCTACCTCCTCGGTACCCTTAACTAGCATTAACTGCATGCATGGCATGCAAGTCCATTCCGACACCCAAAACACTATATTTAATTCGACTCCAGCCATGGCATTTACTCACTTGCATGGGAAGCAGTTACAACCCCTATCTCAAGATCCCTCTCACATCCCTTCATTTACTCCATTACCTCCCAATAATTCCCTTCCCATTTTCCAGGTCAACGGTTATTTGGCTTTTAAGGAGAATAATTCCTCTGGTCGGTCCAGGAAGAGAGCACGCCGGTCCAAGAGTCCTCTCCTCCCTCGATCCTCTGTCCCCCTATCTCAATCCAGGCTTGATCTTAACTCTTCCCTAATCATTAACTCCTCCCAGCCGCCTTCCATCAATTCCCAAACAAACATCCCTGCACCCTCCACAACTTCCTATGGGCTGCATGATACCAATTCTGACCCCTCTCTCATCCCCCCAACCCCTCCCACAGACCCAAACACCATCTCGGAAGTTGAACAAACTATTCGGCTGGGCTCAGAACTTGGTTTCAACTTAGAAAGCTCTAGAACTATGATTGAAGATGCTATCAATGGTGAAAGGTGTCCAAACGTACCTCAATGAATCTACTCTCGATGAATATTCGAGGCGCCCACGGCATGGCCAAAGCCGATTGGGTAAGAGGCCTCGTAACTACTCATGGTGTCCATTTTCTTGCGTTGCAAGAAACCAAGTTCCCCACGAATTTCCAGAACCATGCTACAAGATTTTGGGGCAGAACCTCCTTTAAATGTCTGGAGGTAAATTCCATGGGTCGATCGGGAGGCCTAGCCTCTATTTGGGACCCAACCTTCTTCCATGTATCTCATTCTCTCAGCAATAGAAACTTCCTCCTCACCTCCGGGACACTTGTTTCCTCAGACACGATCCTAAACATCATAAATATTTACGCCCCGAATGATCCTTCCGACCGAAGAAATCTCTGGAGCTCTCTATTGACCCTATTCGAAACCTTCTCTGGGCAGTGGATACTTCTTGGTGATTTCAATGAGGTGAGAGGACCTGAAGAGAGGTTAAACTCAGAATTTTCCCCCACCAATGCCTATCATTTCAATAGCTTCATCTCACAAGCAGACCTCATGGAGTACACTATGTGTGGTCGAAGATTTACCTATGTTGCCGATAACGGATCAAGAATGAGCAAACTAGATCGGTTTCTAGTTAGCCGAGACCTCCATAATGCATGGCCAGAAGCCTCGGCGCTCATTCTGTCTAACCATGTTTCAGATCACTGTCCAATTCTACTTTCAATATTACAGATGGATTTCGGTAAGTGCCCGACGCGTGTCTTCAATTCATGGCTCGACCTACCTGACGCTAAGGAACAAGTTATAAGATGGCTGAACGAATTTAAATTCGAGGGACTCCCAGATCTTGGCTTTCAAGTTAAACTCAGATGGATAAAGAATAGGCTCAAATCTTGAGTCACAGCTCGCAAAGCTACACTTGAGCAGGATGTTAGAATGAAAATCAGAAGGTTGGAGTCTCTGGATATTATTGCCGAAACCAGAACTCTTACCGAATCAGAAATGGAGGAAAGAACTCACTGCAAAAGCTATATTCACAATCACGACGACATGAAAGCTAAGGATCTCAAACAAAAATCCCGGAATCGATGGGCAAAAGCTGGAGAGGAGAACTCGAAATTTTTTCATAATGTGATTAACTCCAATATCAGCAACAACCGCATCCATGGCATCCGTATCGACAACACTTGGGTCTCAAATCCTCCGCTTATCAAGGATCATATTCACACTTTCTTCGCTTCAAAGTTCTCCGAGCCAATCTCGATGAAGCCTTCTCTAAAATGTCCTTACATCCGCAAGGTCAGTCCGGAAGACGCCTCGGAGCTCATCAAGCCATTCACGATTCAGAAGATTAAGGAGGCTGTCCTCGCTTGCGATGGTAACCGAGCCCCCAGACCGGATGGAATTAATATGCATTTTATATCAACCTTCTGGCCACAACTCAAAGATAACCTGCTCCATTCCTTCGAAAAATTCTATCATGGAGAGTCTCTACATCCAAGTTGCTCTTCCTCCTTCATCGCTCTCATTCCTAAAGGCAAAAATCTCGGATGCCTTCTGGACTACCGACCCATAAGCCTCATTGGCTCACTAAATAAACTGATCTCTAAGGTTCTCCTTAATCGCCTTAAGCCCGTTATCGCCACTCTCATCTCCGAAGAACAAACGGCATTCCTCGCCGGAAGAAGCATCCTAGATGGACCTCTTTCCATCAACGAGATTATACCTTGGCTTAAGAAAAGAAGACACGAAGCTTTTCTTTACAAGGTTGACATAGAAAAGGCCTTTGATACCATAAGTTGGTCTTTTATCGATTCCATTCTATCATAAATGAACTTCCCAATCAAATGGAGGAATTGGATATCTGCTTTAATAAGATCAGCGAAGGCGTATGTTCTTGTTAATGGTTCACCAACTCAAGAATTCTTCTTTTCTAGAGGCTTACGACAAGGCGATCCATTATCTCCATTTCTGTTCGTCATAGCCATGGAAGCACTCTCATGCATAATGAGGAAAGCTTGCAATTCCGGACTCTTTCAAGGTCTGTCTCTCGGCTCTCCGTCCTTCACTATCTCACATTTCATCTACGCGGATGATGTTGTTTTCGTAGGGAACTGGTCGTAGGAAAACGCCCTAACTCTCAAGCGAATCTTGAGATGTTTTTTCCTATCATCCGGTCTCAGAGTAAACCACCGGAAGAGCAGTTTGTACGGAATCCGCGTCGATGATCATCAAGTGCAACTAATGGTTGGACTTCTCGGTTGCACTAGAGGGACCTTCCCTCTCACGCATCTAGGCCTTCCCGTTGGATGCAATATGAACTTAGCGAGAAACTGGCAGCCCACCATTGACGCATTCAACTCAAAGCTATCTCATTGAAAGTCAAAAACCCTCTCCTTTGGTGGCCGAATCACCTTGCTCAAATCAGTCCTTAATTCCCTTCCCACCTATTCCTTTTCATGTTTCAAGGCCCCAATCGGGGTAATAAACTCCCTTGAGAGGATACGGAGAAACTTTTTTTGGGGAGATACTAATGATCATTCAAGAATGAAGTGGGTTGCTTGGAGAAAATTCACAATTGCAAAAGAATATGGAGGCTTAGGTTTTGGTTCTTTACAAGCTCTAAATCTATCTATGCTCGCTAAATGGTGGTGGCGAATCAAATCAAATAACTCGAGTCTTTGGAGCAAGATAATCCACGCAATCCATACCAATCATCATGGCCAAGACTTCATCCCTTGCTCCTCACTTGCAAGCCCATGGAAGCAAATCTCGAAGCTCGATCGTGATATATCCTCCTTCGGACTTAACCTCAAAGATCTCTTCCAGTCCCTGCCTTCCTCGAACTCCGCTGTTCAAGGTCCTAGATGGAAGTGGACGTTAAACCCGTCCGGTCACTTCACTGTTCGAAGCCTCCGTGTATCCATCGAAAAACATAACTGCTCAGCCCCTACTTCCCAGCTGGATTGGAACTCTTGGGCACCTCAAAAAGTAAATTTTCTAGCTTGGAGGATTCTTCATAATGGTCTCCCCACAACCTCAAATCTTGCAACTAGAGGTATCCACACCCCTTCAACATTATGCCCGTTCTCTCATCTCGAGGTTGAAACAGCGGTACACTTGCTCGGCTCTTGCCCTTCTACGGAACTTGTGTGGGATGAAATATCCCGATGGTGTAGAATTCGTCCCATTACCTTTCTTGAAACCCCGGATCTTCTATTTATTCACAAGAGACAGAGGGGTCATAGAAGATGGCAGAAGGTGGTCCAATTAATCACACTCACCACCCTTTGGTCCATTTGGAATCGGAGGAATGACATTATTTTCAACAACGGGAGCTTCTCGGCGGATCATATTGTGGGGGAAATCAAATCCCATAGTTTTCTTTGGTTTAATAGTCGAGCCAATCTTCCGGCAATTACTTGGAGAGATTGGAGTTCGTTTAATCTTTGTAATCTCGCTTTGTAACTTCCTTGGCTTTGTTAATCTATGGATTAACAAGCTTGCTCAATAATATTCTTTGTTTGCCTTTCAAAAAAAAGTGAAAACTTACCTTCGATTTCAAATAATTGACTATAAAAACAGAAATTGAGTGCACTGAGGGATTCAACTTTCATCTTTACTTTCATCCCAATGAACATCAAGGTGGCTATAGAGCTTTAAGCTCCAAATGTTATGAGATCGATTCCCAACAATGATGTAGTTTAAGTAATTTAGCTTAGGTAATATAAACTTTATTGTTATATATAAAAAAAAAAAAGAGCCAAACAGGGCTATTAATACAGAAAACAATGACAGCTCCCCCTGGAAATGGAGCCTCACTGCATCTGGTCACTTTACCGTTAAAAGTATTCGGTATAAGCTTGATCACCCCCCAGGCCCAGCTCCTTCCTCTCCGTTTGTTTGGAATAAGTGGGCTCCCTTGAAGGTTAACTTCCTTGCATGGCGCATCCACCACCATGGTCTTCCCACCGCCATCAATCTCATGCAACGTGGTGTTCATCTTCCTCACACCCTCTGTCCATTTTGCAACATTGCCGATGAATCTGCCTCCCATCTCCTCGGCTCTTGTTCGGTAGCAGACTTCATATGGGATTCTATCTCGCGATGGTGCAGAATACGACCTATCATCATCCTCGAATCACAAGACTTGCTCAACATCCACAATAGACAACGTGGTTCATCTCGCTGGCGTAATGTAGTTCAACTTGTGTCCCTCACTGCTATTTGGGTGCTTTGGAACCATAGGAACAATGTCATTTTCAACAATGAACCTCTCTCACTCCACAACCTCATGGGAGAAATAAAGTCGCTCAGCTTTCTCTGGATCCGAAGTCGTGGAAATTTCCCCCATGTAACATGGTCTGATTGGTGTTCCTTTAATTTACAAAACATGGCTGTGTAATCCTCTGTATGCTTTCGCCTGAAGCTTTGTTATCCTTATAACAAGCTTTTTAATAAAATCTTCCCTTTGTTTGTCTTTCAAAAAAAATACAGAAAACAAAGGATGATTAATGCGTCAATAACAGAAAAATGTAAAACAAAACAAATTAAAATAAAATAATGAAAGTAGTCATTAGTAGCATTAATGAGTTATCTAAGGAAGCCAAATGGTCTTTGTATTGTGGGTTACATTAATTCACAGCTGTCCTTCTGCGTTGCTCTTTTCTCTGCATTTATTTCCCCCTCCCTTCCAAATTACTACCTTAATTTCATATTATTAATCTTACCCTTGGATATAATAACCAAAGAAGTTGAACCCATAAAGTATTAATTGTGAGTTTAATTGTGATAAAATGTTAAAAAGTGATTTTAATTTCAGTTCAATTGTAATCAGAAGTTGAGAAGTGATTGTAATTTGAATTTAATTGTGATAGGATGTTGGTAATTGATTATAATTTGTTTCCTTTTTGGGTAATGTATGCGATGTATAATAAAAGAAAGTGATACTAATGAAATGAGATGAAGGTAGTATTTGCTACCCTATCTTGCGAAATTAGACTCACTTTCCGATTCGGTACATCTTATTTATTAGACTCATTTGCTAAAATAACAAAGAATATGTGACTACCATTAATATTCTCTCTTTAAAATTAATTATAATCATACATTTCACTTTTCTTATTTTCTTTTTAAATATTAAATGAGTTTTATTTAATAAAATAGAAGCAGTAGAATACTACTCTACCACCACCCACACAAAATAAATCAATAATACTAGTACTATTCAAAATTCCATTAAATAAGAGTTTTGAATTTTCCCATATATAATCCAGATTTGATTTAATTCTTCATAATTAATTCTAGCTGCTGATTTGGGTTCTCTTCATCATCTCCTTTTCTTGGTATTTATATCGCCACAAACTCATTTCACCCAAACCTTTTTCATTCTCTCTCTCTCTATCCTTCGCCTGCAAATTCTGTTCCTTCTCCTTCTGCCATAGGAAAAGCGGATACATAGGTATACTTTCTGCTGCTGCTTTTCCCGGTGAAATGGCCGCTGACGTCAGTTCCTTGATCCGATTGATCAACGGTGGTGATGCCGCCGATTACGGAAAGTCGACGGCTCCGATCACACGTGACTTGCTCGCTGGATGTACAACCCTTGATTCCAAGGAGTTGGACCTCGACTTGCAAGTTCCTTGTGGCTGGGAGAAGCGCCTCGACTTGAAGGTATAATCCTCTTATGCTT
>JAOWBJ010114226.1:0-13854 GCA_028566335.1 Monarda citriodora | reverse complement strand
GGATCTCTGATTAAGATCTATGATGATGATGTGTTTTGGAAGTTTGACTTTTTGAGAGAGGATGTGAATGAAAAATGGGAAGGTACGTTGCTTTGTTTTGTGGAGAACCTGAAGAAGATGGTCATCTATACTGGTACTCTGTAATTTATTCATTGTTTATTTTGGATGAACGGCCAAAAAAATATAAACCTGAAAGTAATGAATAAAAGCCAATTGACCTAAATCGCATAATCCATAGCCTGATAGAGTTGACCCTAAATTCACGCAGTTGGCCTTTCAACAACATTAAAATGGCAAATAATACGTGGCTATAATTAACTTTATATCTTCATGATTAATTACAACCACACATATCACTTTTCTTAGTTGACGTATATTCTCCAAAGGGCACTAATTTAGTGAGATAGAGGTTTGTTAGAGATAGAACAACAATTAAATATTTCTACATCAATTTTAATTTGATGTGTGTTACAAATTTCAATTTTTATTAATTTTATATACCATTTCTTCAACAATTTAAATTATAATGTTGTCATTTAATTTTTTAATATTTTTTAATTTCACCTTTATAAGGCTAATTTCACTTTTACATATTAGTTGTATTAGAGCTCATAAATTTTAAGATACATAATTAAAAAAATTTAACTTATAAGTAATGATATGCTACTCTTACGATGGTGGCCACCTCCGTGGCACTTTCGTCGTTTTATTATTTTGACATTATTTCATTTGATTTTTCAATTATATTATATTGATAGTAATTTTGAAATTATTAATAAATGATAGAATGCAAAGATGCTTTCAAAAGGATTAAACCTAAGAAACAAACGGAGCAAGAATAGTAGAACACAGCTCCGTCCCAAAACTTCTGAGACCTTTACAAT
The DNA here is from genome assembly GCA_028566335.1 of Monarda citriodora. Taxonomy (NCBI): domain Eukaryota; kingdom Viridiplantae; phylum Streptophyta; class Magnoliopsida; order Lamiales; family Lamiaceae; genus Monarda; species Monarda citriodora. The sequence goes on along the minus strand of JAOWBJ010114226.1, from coordinate 12,970 downwards.
CCACAATTTTTGGCACATATTTCCACGCTCCTCGTTGATGTGTTTTAATTAAAATTTTTGAAGTATTTTTTTCGTTTGCGAGATACTACGAAACACGTAGTATCCCGTAAAAGAAAAATGTCTTGTGGTATCCCGTAAAAGAAAAAATACTTTAAAAAATTATTTTAAAACATATCAATGATGAACTTAAAACTACGTGCCAAAAAAGTTAAATAAAAAGGTTTTAGAAGTTTTGGGACAGAGAAAACATAATATATACAAATATGCGTTGAAACCATGCTGATCTTTATATTTATACGAGCTCGAGCTTTTTTTCCCGTAAACTATAGGCCATGTGGGCTATTCCGAAATCGAAAGAGTTAGGGTTAGGGGAAAAAAGTATAAACCCGAATGAAAAGGGGCAAACAATTACAAAAAGCCAGTTGACCTAAATTGAATAATTAATCCATAACTTCGTGGAGTTGACCCGATATTCACTCGGCCTTTCAACATCCCTATTAGTTATACTAGAGTTGTACTTTTTATTGTATTTCCGTCATTATCGCCCACTGCCGACCTTAGCCCCCCGTAACATTGCAGTGTACAGATGAAAAATCACCATTTTCCTCCTCTTTAAGATCATAAATTTTGTTATTTGAAGAGTCTATAAACAATGAATCAATGTTATAAACTTTTCAAACATGTTATAAGCTCTTTCAAATAAGCCACCCAATTTCACAAATAAATTGCTAAAACGAAAAAAAAAATCAAACAAATATGTTGTCAGGAACTGCCGGTGCCGGGCTTGACAGCTTTGACTGGGAGATATAGAACTAGATTCTTGCTGAACAGTCCATCTTCTAGAGCTTTCTCGTAGAAGCCCTCTTGTCCTAATTGGTCCATAAACTGCAAAGAAACATGAAGCCGAAGGTCTTCGTTCCCATACTCCTCTTGCTCTTTCAATATTCTCATTGCTGAATCGACTGAATGCACGTTACAATCTTCCATTCCAATACATCGAAGTGCCGATATGTCTCCGATGCCCCAGGGTATCTCCACCAATCTATACATTTTTTTGAGATGGAGATTTTGAAGGACCGGAAAATGAGAGCTCTCTGCCGTCCAGTGAACTAATTCAGTACAGCCCTGAATCTCCAAAAACTTCAATCTGCGGAATTTCCCCTCAACAGTGCTCCATACTGATCCAACGGCTGCATGAGACCACAGCCGAAGAATCTCAAGATTAGGTAAGGATCCCACCATCGTTTCCATCTCTTCCCAATCAACACGGCAACCGCTTAGATGCAATGACCTGATCGAGCTTGGGAAAGAGAGGCTCATAGCAAACTCGCGCCACTGGGATGACAGAGAGAAATGGCATTCGAAAATCTCAAGTTTCTGCAAGTAGCAAAGATTGTGGAGGCAGTAATATGAAGTTGCTTCATCACAATACGACACCTGCAATTCCCTAACATTGGCTATTCTCTTGCAAGCCTCTTCACTCAGCCTGAAATTCTCTATGCGGCAAAGTGCGCGTAGATTTCTCAAAACCCAGTCACTCGTTTCCACAGGAAGAGGATCGAGAAGACAAACTGGGTAGATGTCGACATGCCTAAGCTGCAGCATCTCCCAAATCTCATACGGCGCAATCACTTTTGATTTACCAAGCAAGTCGATATTCAATGTTTGCAAATTCCAAAGCAGAGATATCGATGAAGGAAGGTAAAAAGTTTTAAGAGCCGCACGACAGAGATCAACATGGAGATGCCGTAAGTTAACTTGCTTGAAAATGGACACACTTGTTGATTGCGGAACAACTCTATTCAATGTTCTCAAGAGTTTCAAGTCGTGCGATGGCCAGCCCCCTCTGCATGTCAGAGAACGGATTGGCCTTGGAGCATCGAAGCTTTGAATTCTTTGATGATTAATATCAAGTGCAACTTCTCCACTGATCACAATTCGACGCTCCCTAGTGATGGCATGTGGGCTATCAAGCAAATAAAAGAACTCCTCTTTCTTGGCAATCTTTATGCACATTTCCCGTACCAGATCATGTAGTTTGCAAATAAATCCGTCAGCTAAAATTAGATTTCTTTGGAAAAGGTCCCAAAAATAATCACTTGCAACCTCTTCCAATGAGGTGTTCTCAGTAGGCTCTATCAATCCCTCAGTAATCCAAAGTTTAATAATGTTGGTCACATATATCTTTTCATCTTCTAAGAATGCTCCCATGAGTAGGAAACAAGGCTTTAGATGTACAGGCAAGTAGCTATAACTCAATGCTAGTATATCCAAGCACCGCTCCTCCTCCACCGCCGAGTTCAAGATTGAGTTCATATGCTGTGCAACATTCTCCCAATATTCTAGAGCCATTGATGACTTCTTGAGATGGCCTCCAACCACAATGATCGCGAGGGGAAGCCCGTTGCACTTTCCAACTATCTTCTTCCCAATCTCCTGCAGCTCTGGAGGGCAACCTTGCTCTGCTTCAAATGCTTCTTGACAAAACAGATCCCAACTACTGCCTTCATCTAAAATTATCATTTTAAGAGGGGAAAGATCCATTTTTTTCGCAACATCAAAGCTCCTAGTAGTCACAATAATTCGACTTCCATTCTTGTTGTCGGGAAAGAAACGTTGCATAGCATACCAAGCTTCGACGCTCCACATATCATCTAGAATAATCAAATACCTTCTCTTCCATAAACTCTTATGCAGCATTTCACTTGAAAACTCATCAGCAGTGTTAAAGCTAGTGGATGCGTCAAAAGATTTAGCATAGATTTTTCTTATACCAGACAAGAGTTGTGTGAGAATATTCTCAACATTATGTTGTTGAGATATTGTAGCCCAAAGACAAACATCAAAGTGTTGCACGACAAATGAATCTTGAAAAACATGAGTTGCGAGAGTCGTCTTACCGATTCCCCCCATTCCTACGATGGGGATGACTCTTCGACTAGAGGGATCTCCGGTGAGCTTATCTAAGAGCTCATAAAGGACATCATCAAATCCCACCATTGTAGTACTAGCACCAGTGTTGTTGGAGGTGAGAGGTGGTGCTGAATCCGACAGCTGCTGCTCCGCTTCCGCTTTGATGTTAGCAGTGATAGTGACAGCCTTTCTTCTCATGTAATCCAAGTCTTGACTTACTTTCTGCAAATCCAACAGGAAACGAGATCTTGGTCTTGTCGTTGAATATCCTCTCGTCTCTCCACCGCGAATCTGATCCACCACGTGAGTTTCGACGACGTCTTCAGCTGCTTCAGCTGCACGGGCGATTCTCATCTCTAAAGCTTCGCATGCTTCCCTTCTGGCACCGTGTGAGTTATTGTAGCTTTTCAGGAAGCCGATTAAGAATCTGACTGTTCCCGCAAGTGATTGAATCTGTGTAGCATCGAAGGAGAAGGAGTGGATGGGATGATTTGGGATAAGGTCTAAGCTATTCTGAAGAGAAAGGAGAGCTGCAAAAGCTGCTGCCATGGATGGGATCTCTGATTAAGATCTACGATGATGATGTGTTTTGGAAGTTTGACTTTTTGAGAGAGGATATGAATGAAAAATGGGAAGGTACGTTGTTTTGTTTTGTGGAGAACCTGAAGAAGATGGTCATGCTGTAATCTATTCATTCCGCGCGTTGCGACGGGAAGAATTAATTATAAATTTTGTTTGTGTTGGAATGTAAATGAATTATTAAGAAAATTAAAAATAAAAATTAGATATTAGTTTAAATAATAGCTATTGGGCCTGAGGGTAAGAATATGCCCAAAAGTATAATTAAAAAAGAAAATAATAAATGCACCAGACAGGAATCGAACCTGTGTCTGTATTGTGCATCACTTTCCATTTTTAGTAAAAAATGGGGGTATTTTGGACATTTCAAATGTGACAAAATGTTAACATTTCTATTTATAGGGGGTGAGATAATTATTATATAGTAGTATAGATAGCATAAGAATTGATCGTTCATAGTAGGAGAACTGAAACATGTTATCATAAGAATACATACCATAAGAATTGAAACATGTTAGAATAAAAATTCGTACATTTTCGTTCTCCAACAATATCCATATCCATTTCGGGATCTTCTTCTTCGTATTATTGAAACCCAAAGCAAATGACAATGCCAGCATGAGCTTGCAAAGTTTGAGAATGTCGTCATGTGAAGCAATCACTGATTCACCATTTACTTCAAAATTACGGTTCACAAAAGCTGTCCTAACGTCCGCAAGAGTGGTTTCGCTGTTCCCCCAAACAACCTCTCATATATCGAATCCTCCGTCATTTCATTCTTTCTGTATGGGTTGAACGTCGCGGGCCCAAACCTGAGTCCGCTGACCAACGCGTACTCCTTTCTTCCAAATCGGCAGACCAAATCCCCAAATTTGAAAAACCAAGCTGTGACGTCGAAGTTTGGCTTTGGGATTATTTGATGGCACATGACGTAGTAGACCATCTGTTGGCACCGAGTGAAATCGTTGGCCATCCTCAAATACTGTCCCATGCATGATAGGTTTAATTGGACGCCCTTTGCAGGTGGCAAAGTCCTGCTCCAATTAGTGACGTCTCCCACCATCGTTTCGTATCCCCCAAAGATAACCTTCGCACCCGAATTTACTTTATCCAACCTCTCGTACTTCCATCGTATCTGGAAATTTACATTAAAAATAGCATAAGAAATATTATAATAATTAATTCTTATCATTACAATTGTTACTTTATCATAATAATTGACATAACAATACAATATCAATTGTAGACTAAATGCTTCAATAGCATAAGAATTGTCTGCATACATATAGATTGTACTTAATACCACAAGAAATAATGTCAATTCTTAGATATGATTTCTTACTGTAATATTACCACAAGAAATAATGTCGGTTGTTATCATTTTCTAAGATATCATAATTCCGTATCCATTTCGACTAATTCTTTCTCTATTATTATACCAATTCTTGCTCTATAGTTAAACTAGCCTAATAGTTGTCTGCAAAGTTCAATAATATTTACTTAATAACAATAGAAATGATATCATTTCGTTTGGTAATAATTATCCATTTTTTATTCTAACGCTTTTTGTACAAGATTTTAACTAATTCTTACGTTACCAAAGAAGTTAACATAATTCCGTATCCATTTCGACTATTTCTTTATCTATTATACCAATTCTTGCTCTATATTTAAAATAGCATAATGTTTGTGTGCAAACATGAAGAATATTTACTTAATAAGATAAGAAATGATATCATTTCGTTCGGTAATAATTATCCATTTTTTATTCTTACGCTTTTTTTACGAGAATTTAACTAATTCTTACGTTACCAAAGAAGTTAACATAATTCCGTATCCATTTCGACTATTTCATTATCTATTATTATACCAATTCTTGCCCTATATTTTTTTTTTTTTTTTGAACAAGTTTTAACAGGAAATTTAAAGGCCGCGTCACAGGGGACTTGAACTCGAGACCTTTGGTCTCGAAAATAACCCCTTACCACTAGACCAACTCACGCACACAATTCTTGCCCTATATTTAAAATAGCATAATGTTTGTGTTCAAACATGAACAATATTTACTTAAAAACAATAGAAATGATATCATTTCGTTCGGTAATAATTATCCATTTTTTATTCTTAAGCTTTTTGTACGAGAATTTAACTAATTCTTACGTTACCAAAAAAGTTATCAAATTCAGCCCTTTTGTACAAAAACTATAGTAATTCTTACGATAAGAACATGACATTTCTTATCTTATCTTTACCAGATTTCAGTTCTTGTCAGACTGAAATCTCCAATTTTCTACCACACGAAAAACAAACAGAGCATAATCGAATTCAAAGAAGCAATCACCATAAATTTGCAGATAACTTCAAATACAACAAGCAATGACCAAAAATCTTCCAAAAAAAATAGATCTACACATGCAACAAAAAAACTGAAACCTTCAATAATAGATATGTCACATACTTACACCCCAAAACAAAAAAACTTTCACTTTCAACAATTCTTACACATGCAACTCTTAAAATAGACAAAAAAAATTCAAAAAAGGCTTAACCCATAAAAAAAACAGTGAGAATTGATGAATACCTCTGCTTCAACAAAAGGCCCACCAGATGTAATTTCCTCCTCTTCCATTTCCGGCACCGGCGACTCTGGAGCCTTTCTCTTCCCCGCCTTTTTGGTCTGAACTTTAATCGGTGATGGAGGTTCTGAACTCGACCTTGTTCTCTTCGAATTTCGGTTTGAGGTCGTCATTTTAGGGTAAGAATTGGGTTGTGGAGGCAGGAAGTAAGGAACGGAGGCTGGAACGGAGCGACGGCTGGAGGTCTCGTCTCCGGCGTTTTGGCCAGAAGGTGGAGGAAATGGCCTTCTTGTTCTTTTTTTTGAAAATGGGCGACTAGTTTTGGGAAGATGAAGAGGGAAGGGAAATGATTTGGAAGATGAAGGGGGGGGGAGGGGGGAGGGGGCGCAGCTTTTCAGAAATTAGGGGGTGGGGGTGCGGTTTTCTTTGGTTAATGGGGGTATAGTGGGTAGTTTGGGTAAAATTTGGCTAGTATTTCACATTTTATACTCATGGGCTATTTTTTTTTATTGCTCTATATAGCTATTTTATTTTTTGCCCTTAAAAGTTATATATACTACTATATAATAATTATTCACCCATATTTTTAGAAATTGTCACCTTTTTCATTATATGCGAAAAGTCCAAAATACCCGTGCATCCCCCAAAATAGAAAGTGATGCACAAAAATCCGAGTTCAATTCCGTGCATTTATTATTTTCTTTTTAGTTATACTTCTGGGTGTAGTCTCTCTTAGAATGGTAATGGAGCGATAAGCTACAAAAGATAGAGGAAGACATAGGGAAGTTTTTGTGTTGTTGTTTATTACTTGATGCATACTCCGTAATATAGGAGTTGCTAGAATGTACAATAGGAAAGAAATCAATGCATAAATCAACCTAATCAACCTCCATGATTCTCAGCCGATTTCCATATCTTCCTATCTACATTACTTTCCATATTCCAACACTCCCCCTCAAACTAAGAAACAGCATCTCTGATACTAAGTTTGTCTAGCACTTCCCGAAAAACCTTGGTATGATCCGCCTTTGTGAGGATATCTGCAAGTTGATCCTCGGGCCGAATGAATGGAAGTTCAATAATATCTCCATCAATCTTTTCTCTGAAGAAATGACGATCGATCTCCACATGTTTCGTTCTATCATGCTGGACTGAATTTTATGCAATGCTAATGGCAGCCTTATTGTCACAATAGAGTTTGCTTGTGATTCAAAATTAATCTCTGGCCCACCAACTGTGTCTTGCTGTGTTCCGCGCATTACCAGTCCACTCCCGATTCGTATTACCCGATTCGTATTACCAGTCCTTCACCTTCTTGCTGTGTTCCGCGCATTTCCTGTCCATGCATTCTCCATCGTTTTCTTCGGGAACCCAGATTCCCCTCCGAGCAACCCCATTCGTATTTGGGCATAAGTTGTTTCAACGTTTGGTAAGGGCTCGAGTTTTAGGATGTCCCTCCTTTCTGGTTCGTACTTCTCGTTGATTCCTGCGAGAAGTTGAAATAACCGAGTCTCTGACTGCAACTTCAGGTAAGTGCCGATGTCCTTGTCGCACTCCATCGGGTTCGGATGACTCTCGTCAATCTCTGCCCAAATTCGCTGTAAGTTGCTGTAAAAGGTTTCAATGGAACCTTGCCCTTGTTTAAGGCTGTTGGCTTGTACAATGAGTTCAAACATTTGTGTTGAATCCTTCTTTATGCTGTAAGTTGTGGCTAAAGCCTTCCATAGGCGTTCAGCTGTTTTGCATTGAATATAATTGACTACAAGTGCTGGCTCCATGTTGAACACGATCCATGAAATCACTGTGAGATCGTTTTGGTACCACCGGACATATGTTGGATCAGAAGTATCAGACGGGGGAGGATTGCCAGAATATCTTAGATATTTAGATAGATAATTTTAGATTTAGATTTAAATAATGTGATCTAGAAAGATCCATCACCACTATAAATAGAGCTCTAGTGAGCCATTTGTAATCAACCCAAAGTTCTAAGCTTTCTAGCTAATACTATCTAAGCTCTTTGGAGAGAAGTGCTACACTCTATTCCTTCTATATTCCAAAACACTGACACACTATCATGATCACTCTCTACATCCTAAATTCCTATAATCACTTCCCATTTTCTAACAGATGAAAAGATGAAAGTGTTATGTTCCAATGAAAAATAATAATATTCCATTTGGATTCTCACTAAGGAATCTCAAGTTAGGGATCAAAGATAGAATAAATTCTTCAATGGCTTCTTTATCTCCCTACTTATCTTGTTCTTCCCTCTCTCATCGATACAATCCCTAATATGAAGAAATACGAGATAACAAAATACTTCATTAATATAAAATGAAGTATACGAGTGTTGATCTTTTTATGTGGTATAATAGGAATATAAAATGATGATTCCGATGAGGACGACCTAACGGTGCGTCCAGTACAAAAATGTCAATTTTATATAATAAAATTGCTAATATACATGAATAAAAGTGTCAATCTTTAACATAATTATTTAATAAATGTTAATCCATACTACTATATAATAATTCTAATACCGCTAAAAATATAAGTGTAAACATTTCTTAATATCTAAAATGCCCTTATTTTTCATAAAAATATGCGCAACACAGACCCAGGTTCGACTCCTGACTGATGCATTTATTTATTTATTTATTTTTAATTCTATTTTTGGGCCTACTCTCACTCTCAAGCCCAATAGATATTATTTAAACTAACATCTAATTTGCTTAATAAATTCATTCATATTTCAATATAAGCACAATTTATATTTAATTCTTCCTGGCGCAACGCGCGGGCAACACGCTAGTTTATACGAATAAAAATGTCTATTAAAATCTGTCATCACCATTAGGCCGTCCTCTCTTAGGCCTCGTTCCCGAGTTTTTAATAAGGATAAAGGGAAGGTAAATGAAGAAAATGGAAGGGAAGGAAACGGAAGGAAACGAAAATGAAGGAAAGGGAAGGGAAAGAAATGAATATTTTTCTTATATGCTCCCGAGTTAAGAAGAAAAAGAGAGGAAACACCACAATTTCTCTCTTTATGCTCCCGATTTTTAGAAGGAAAATGAAAGGAAAAATAAAAAATTACATCGATGCCCTTATTTAGTAGCTATTAATTTGAGACACGTGTTACAAATAATATAAGCATAGGCATAAATAAAAAATAATATACAATAAAAAAGTGGCCAAGTGAAAAACAAGTCACGATACTGAGTGTTTCACAATTACATGCCCAAAACAATAAGGGATCTACCGTAGTAAGCAGTAAGTGCAACCCAAGTCGTTCTCACAAGGACGTCTTAACAGGGAATTTAATCTTGTAGATATACACACGCACATACACAAAAATAAATTGGGATTTATCTAAACCTAGGCAAGAATTAAAAGACAAGAATTAAAAAGACAAGAATTGAAAACCCTAATCTATAAAATAATTAAACTAACCTAGACACGAAGGAATAATGAAAGCATATAAATCTAATCTAAGAACATTCAAAAGAAACATGAAAAGACAAAATAAATGAACTTTAAAAACTTAAGAACTGAACTTTAAAAAGACTTAAAGGAAAATCGAAGAAAGAACTTGTAAACTAAAGAATACGTGAAAACAAATAAACATGCGAACAATTAAATAAAATAACTAAGAACTAAAGAACTAAGAACATGAAATCTAAATCAAACTAAAACTTAAAGCAAGTAAAGAGAATTGAAGAACAAGAACATGAATTAAAAAGAAAAGAAAGAGTTGAATTGAATAAACCATAAATGTCGAAACAAAAGTAGAATTCCAAAGCGATCTTCAAAAGCGATAAACTAAACTAAACCTAATCTAAGAGTGTTTGATAAACCAACTTTCGTGCCCAGAACTTGTGTGAAACTTGTACAAAATCACAGCCTCAAGAGGGGTATATATAGATATGTTTGTGCGTCTCCTAAACGAAGTCGAATGCGTATCCTAAACGGACAGGCCCAGCGATCGCGTCCTAGCCAGCGATCGCTGGCCTGCCTTGACATTTCCCTCGAGGACACGTGCCACCTAGCGATCGCGCCATGCCCAGCGATCGCTAGGGTCTTCGATTCTTCACTTCGTTTTCTCTTCTCCTCTTCTTTCTTCTCCCATTCCGTCTCCTTCCTTGTTTCATCATCTTTCGATCCTTTTCGTCACCTTTTCATCCTAGAAGACACAAACACAAAAAAAAACATAAACAAGAACAAAACAACTAAAACATAACCTAAAATAACGAAAAATGAACATAAATATAGTACGAAAACAAACACAAAAATGACGCAAACACTTACTATCCTTAGTTAAGTGCGGTCATTACATGAGTACAAAGTGCTTCACGAGGAGAATACCGAATATGGAGACATCATCCGCCAAAGTGGTGGATTGACAATTACCGGAGTTGAGTCTGAAATGCAAGATATATGGAGCCATAGCCGCAAGATAAAAAAGCTTCATGGTCCGTATAGCAAAGAATACCTAAGTGAAATTCATGTTTTTTGGCATGTGTCAGGATTATATAAAATAATTTCTGTTCGATATCCCGAACTGGAAAATATTCTTTAGAGGACTCCGGTTCCATCCACAACAATCCGGTGGGAACCCGAGCATACCGAACAAGATCGCCGGAAAGATATGGCTCGCCGAGGTGGTAAGGCATCTCGGTCTCGAAGCCGAGGAAAGTAACCTGTGGGTCATCTTCACGTATAGGTAATGCTAGAGGAGCCGAAGCCGGTAGAGGGACTTTTATCTTGGACGCTTTTTGCAAGCCGAAAAACCTGCTAACTTCGCCGATAATTGGTTGTATTGTAGCAAGCGTAAAGACCCTGCACCTTAGAATAGAATGAAATAGATAATTGTATGTATACGCTTCAGATGTGCTTAATAAATTGCTTCTGTTTTGCCATTTTGAATTCACCACTTAGCTTATTTACAGAACTGTATCTTATTCAACTTTTAGTCTTCAGCTTTGATAAGGCATAAAACCTTTTGTATCGAAGTGAATAGTGTCCTCATTTGGCGAGTTTTATCGCTAGGATTGGAATTCCTTACGCACGCTTGGTACTTGCACTTCGTTATGACGAAGTGCTTATTTAGTTAACCTTGAAAATGTTGTCTTATACCTTCTATAGAAGATTTTGACTTTATTGTCTTTGGTATTTTCTCGAAAAGGGGGCCAGCCTTTTGAGATGGAATTATGTTGTGCATAAATGGGACTTCGGACTTATGCATGAATAATAATAACGAGAAATTGAAAGGCAAACGCTAAAAAAAGATGAAAGTAAATTTTATAAAAAGTGACCAAAATATACAAAGACCGGACTGGAAATATAAAACCGAATTGACACAATTAACCTAGAAGAACTGGACTTACATGGATGACCGAACTGACATTTTGCCCATCTATACATAGTACTTTTTTGAGGTTTGTAACATGCCAAGTTCGGGGAACTTGATCGCCGGAGATGTAGGCCAATCTTTATGACCCTTTGCTGAGAACTTCGCTAACCCGATACGGCCCTTCCCAAGTGGCTTCAAGCTTGCCAAGCTTATCTGCTCGACTTACTTCGTTGTTTCTTAGGATGAGATCATCCACTTGGAATTGCTGCGTTTTCACCCTTTGGTTGTAATACTGGACTACCTGCTGCTTATAATGGGCTTCTTTTATGAAGTTAAGTTCCCTATTTTCTTCGGCGAGATCAAGTTCAGCTCTGAGTCCTTCATCATTCGCTTCGGTGTCAAAGTTTAGTGTGCGAGGACTAGGCATGCCGATCTCGACCGGAATGACCGCTTCGGTGCCGGAAACTAGGCTGTACGGTGTTTCGCCATTTGAGGTTCTTGGGGTAGTTCGGTACGACCATAGGACTTGTGGGAGGTTTTCTACCCAAAGCCCCTTGGCTCGATCCAGTCGAGTTTTCAGTCCCTTTATTATGGTGCGGTTTGTGATTTCGGTCTGACCATTCGCCTGAGGATGAGCCACCGAAGTGAAACGTTGTTGGATCTTCAACTCTTGGCACCATTCTTTGAACTTTTTGTCCGTGAACTGAGTTCCATTGTCCGAGACAAGGACATGGGGCATGCCGAAGCGACATACTATATTTTTCCAGACGAAGTCAAGAGCGTTTGCGCTTGTTATCTTGGCTAGGGGTTCGGCCTCGACCCATTTCGTGAAGTAGTCTATCGCTACAATCAGGAATTGCACCTGCCTCGGAGCTTTTTCTAATGGTCCCATAATGTCTATGCCCCACTGCATAAAAGGCCATGGACTTTGCATGGTGGTGAGATTGGTCTGTGGCACCCTCGGAACATTGGCATGGACCTTGCACTTTAGACATTTTTTGACAAGGGTGACTGCGTCTTGGACAAGGGTTGGCCAGTAATACCCCCACCTCATTACTTTTTTGGCTAAGGCTCGGGCTCCAATATGACTTCCACATGATCCTTCATGGACTTCTCTCAAGACGTAATCCGTCTCATCTGGTCCTATGCACCGTAGTAACGGTTGTAGGTAGTACTTTCTGTAGAGGATTCCTTGATGAAGTTCGTACCGAAGTGATCTACGCAATATCTTCCTTGCCTCGAGCTTGTCTTCCGGTAGCTGTCCCTTGTCCAAATATTCAAGTATGGGGGTCATCCAGTTCGGTGAAGTTGCAACCATTTGCACTTCGATCGTAGCATGAATGCTTCTGTGCGATAATTCCTCCACCTTTGAACTTTGAGAAGATGCCAACTTACTTAGAATATCCGCTCGGCTATTTTTGTTCCCTTGGGATGCAATTTATCTGGAAATACGAGAAACCTTGTTGGAGATTTCGAACTTTTTCCAGATATTTTTTCATTTTTTCTCCTCGGGCTTCACTTGTGTCGATTATGTGACCCACTACAACTT
>JAOWBJ010114119.1:0-13863 GCA_028566335.1 Monarda citriodora | reverse complement strand
GTCGAGCGAGCATAGGGTCTAGATCGAGTCTTTTGTTATTGGGCTTTGTGACGTGCATGGGCCTTTGTGTGCATGGGGTTTCTTTAGTTAGCCCTAGTATTTATACTTGTAATCAGCAGAACTTTGCATTCATTGAGAAAAGAAGTATTTTGGCGGCTTTAAGCTGAGAGTGGCGGGTTTCATCCCGAGCAGGTGTGTGTGCGTTTATTTGTTTCGTTCTTGTTGGTGTTGTCGTGACCAATCTCTATTAAATCTGTCGTGACCAACGAGGACGTTAGCCTTAAGGGGGTCGGGTGTTACGGACTCAATTGTCCCACATCAATTGTAGAAGGAATTGGTGTGGAGTATATAAACTAAATGAGCTCTCTCTCTTATCATACTAATATTTTGGGATGGGTTCTGCTGTTTGGTTTGTATCAGTATGTGAGTTTTTTTTTTAACAGCAAATTCTAATCTATATAAACTACACCAACTGAGTATCGAACCGTGGCCATCCAAAATGAGAACTTTTGCTCTTCACCACATGTCCACTAGGCTACAAGTCTAATATAACAGTTTTTATTTTTATTTTTTCTGGGCTGAAGTTTATCTGTTTATGTGGCTTTATTCATCTGGCCCTAGTTCTCGTGAAAATGGAGGCAATGTGTTATTATTAACTCATTTTCACTCTTCCGAGGGAGACGTAATTGACCAGATTTGGCTTTCACAATAATTTAGGTGGAAATAGATGCAATAATTAACAACAATTAATCGACAACAAATTTAGTTTTCCATACCAATTAAAAGAACGCGCTTGTAGAGCAGACCCGCACACTTTGACCCGCGCTCCCGCCCGCCAGTCGCCGTTGCCGCCCATCAGCACCCCTAGCCCGCGGGTGCAGTTGCGTCCTCAGCCCGTCTCGCATGCCATGTGTCGTTGATTTTATAATAATTTTTTATTTTATTTATATATACATTTCTCACACTATAATTTTTTCTCACCACTTTCATCTTCAAACCTTCTACATTTTAATTCCATTTCTTTCACATTTCATTCCAATTTTACATTTTCTCCATCCATCCTCCCAACCCTCGACTTGGTTTGGTTCGGACTACCTCCTACCTAGACTAAACTAACTCAAACTCTTCCTCCCCAACCCCTTTCATTCACACACACCAAGGTCCTCGAAGTTTTCTCTCATTCGTTTCCGGCGCACATTGGTCTTTCGCTGCAAGCCAGATTTCAAGCGGCGTACACATTGACGCCGTTGTTCTCCTCGCCGATGGGTCCTCCACGAACGGCATTCTCCACCATTCATCGCATGTCTTCATTTGAAGGGGGCGATGAAGGCGGCTCCTCACCATATATGGTCGTGAGTTTGGCTGACGAATCAGATCCACCGGCGGAGGAGGACGAGATGGCGGTGCCAGCGCGTAATGCTCGAGGGCGCGAGCGGAAGAATGACGGACGATGAACATGGTCCATTCCCATATTCCGAAGAGGAGATATGTTGTCTTGGTCGATACAAGCGCCACTGCAATAACGGGCACCAACCAAAGGGCCACATCACTTTGGGTTCAGATCGTCCAACGATACAACGAAATTCGGCCAACAAGAACGGTCTCCCGTTGCTCCAAAAAATTGCACAACCATTGGAAACACGCAATGGCCAACATAAAGCAGTTCGAATCGTGCTACATTTCTTGCAAGGGGAATTTAGGTAGCAGTGGAGTCACGATCAGGTAATTACGAATGCATTGGCGGAGAATTGGGCGGCTAAATGCAAAGTATTCAAGCGCTACACTACTTGGGAGAAGGTGCACGAAACTCCCGAATTTTTGGTTGTCGTCGTGAGTGATGATGTCGTAAAACGATGCAATACTAGCATTGATGACTCATACACTACCACCAAAAATAGTAGGGATGAGTCGATTCCTTCGACGGAAATGGAAGGATCGGTCGCCTCTTGAGTTACAAACCCCGGCCCGAGTTTCAAAGCAGCGAAGACCAAAGGGAAGTCAAACTTGTCCTCCTCCGTCGCCACCGCCTCCGAGGTAGAGATGCAAACAAATTAAATATTTTTGATTCGATTCGCGATTCGTATTCGAATTGTGCTATTCATATTCGATTTTTTTTATTCAAATTCGATTACAAATATTTTTCTTGTTATCAAATACAAATACATATCTAATAGTATTCGACTCGATTCGATTCGATATTCGTAAATATTGTATTTAATATATATCGTATATATATTGTATAGTTACCTCTTATATAATTTAATTTTAAGAGTCCAAATCTAATACTATAAGCCCAATTCAAAGCATATCATAAATAATTAAAAAAAAATCAATTAAATGAGGAACGAAAAGAAGAAAAAGAGAGAATAAACCGTAACTTCCTTCGTTTGTAATATTTTAATCAATAAAATAAGGAAAGAAAATGAAAAAAAAAACATTAGGCTTTTGTCATGACCCTATTGGGAGAAAAATGGGATGAATTGGGATGTGGAAAAGGAAGAACCATAAGTTGGAAAAGAGGAAAATGGGCTGCTGAAGACATTGGTTTTGAGCTAAAGAAGGAATGTATATTTTATGAGAAAGTGCTATTTTGGTTTAGCAATTTTAGTTTTCTTTTATTCCAAGTAAGAGTTTATTAGTATAAAAGGAATATCTTGTATTGAAAGAAGAACTTAAGCAATGAAATGAATATCTTGTTCTACCCTCTCTGCACTCTTCTCTTCTATCTCTCCCTATCTCTCTAAAATTCTACAATCTCTTCCTATCTCCATTAATCCATAGCTTGGGCCATCACAATTGGTATCACCCAGGAAATTTCCACAAAAAAATTCTCACAAAAAAAAAAAAAAAAATCTGCTTAAGGAGCGGAAAATTCCCAGATTTCCATGGCTAATCGCACTCAACTTAAAGAGCTTCAAGAGGCACAACGGCAGCTAGATAACATGGTGAAACATGAATCCCTCCACCGAACTGCACTAGAGCGGAAAATCGCAGACCAATTAAAAGGTATCGAGAACAAAATTTCTACTGCTCTAGATGGAATTCTGATGCAATTGTTGAATATGAGTACTGGGTCGGGCATGGGTACTTCTTCTGTGTTGGGATCGGAACCTAGGTTGTTTAGATCTAGCTCAAATTTAGTTGATACTCCTTTGTTGAGGGTTGATTTTCCTTCTTTTGATGGGACTAATCCTAGAGCTTGGATGTTAAAATGTAATAGCTATTTTAAAATTATGCCCTCAATTTCTGATGTTGAGAAGGTTAACATGGCTATAATGCACTTTGAGGGTAAAGCTTCATCATGGTTTCAAGATTTGGATATAGGTGATTTGGTTCTTAATTGGAAACAATTTTTGGAATTGGTTTCTTCCCGTTTTGAGTGGAATCCGAGGAATTTGTTTGTAGAGGAAGGATATTTTCCGCAACAAGTAGAGAATGTTAAGTATGATGAGGATTTGGATGCTGAAGAAGTTGATTTTGTTGAGGCTAGTGAAGAAATTGTAGTCGTAAATCACTTGGAGTCGGAGTATGTTGTTGCTCATTCAGTTATGAATGATTATGAGAAAGATGAGTGGTTAGACTTGGAGGGTAATGATCATGAAAATGAACCTGAAGAATACGATGTTTTTTATTATGATGAAAAGAAAATTGAGCCAGAGCCTCACGAAGATGTAGAGGTGAAGAAAATTGAGGTAACTTTTGACATTGATGCCAATGACATAACAGTTGTAAAAAAACTCGAAGAGCTTGGTTATGTCTTTAAAAGTTGGGATCCCGACGATTTGATCGTCGAAGTGAATTCGAGTTTGACTGATATCATGTCTGTGTTTGAGGATCTTACACAAGACGATCAAGATTTCGTTCGCTTACTAGTTGTCAAGGGCTACGCTGCTCTTGGCAAGCTGTTGGAGTCTCAAGATTGTGTTGCCCATATTATCCCTGTGATTGTCAACTTCTCACTGGATAAGTTTTGGTGTGTTCATTACATGGTTGCAGATCAATTGTATGAGCTTTGTGCGGCTGTAGGGCCTGAACCTACTAAGATGTATTTAGTTCCTGCATATGTGCGCCTGCTTCGTGATAATGAAGCGGAAGTTCGAATTGCAGCTGCTGGAAAAATTACAAAATTCTGTAGGATTCCTGCATATAAACCTGTTGAAGTTGAAGAGAAGATTGCTAAGGTTAGTGGCATAGCAGTTGTGAAGAAACTTGAGGAGCTTGGAAATGTCCTAACATGTTGGGATCCAGGCGATTCATTCTTCGTAGCGAATTGGTGCTTCAAGGACTGGAAAATAAAACAGGCCATGGATGTTTTCAAGAGGTCATAAACTATACTAGCGGTGATGAAGCGCAAATGCAAGACGAAGGAGCTGATGATAATAAACACGGAACAAACCGCTGAGAGCTGGTGCTTCGTTTGCAAAGATGGTGGTGATCTTCGCATATGTGATTACGAGGACTATCATAAATCTTATCATTCTGATTGCGTGGGAAAGGACGATTCATTTTTAGAAAGTGAAGACCATTGGGCCTGTGATTGGCATACTTGCTCACGTGATTGCCTGGAACTTGCTCTATTGATTGAAGAAGGAAAGGATAATGACTCTGATGGGGTACCAATTGATTCTAGTGACCAAGATACCACAACTGTGTTTAATGGTTTGGGGAATTGGTTGACAGTTGGTGGTGCAAAGCTTGGACAGTCGACTACATTTGCCACACGTTTTCAATTTTTGATCCTCGAGGACGAGGATCTTTTTCAGGAGGGGGTAATGTCATGTACCACGTTGGAAGAGTGTGGAAGAGGAAGGAATCGGGGCCGTACACGTGGTGAGAATTTGAACGTTACACTTGGCTGAGATTAAAAGAGAGAAGAATCATATTTACTTTTAAAATTGTTTTTACAGTTTCACGTTTTTAGCTATAGTAGCTATATTAGTATTACTTTTAAAGTTTGTTTGGGGAGTATTTAAAATGTAAGTCCAGCAAAGAAAAAGGCAAGCAATGAATATTTCATATCTTTTCCTCTCGTCACTGTATCCTTCCCTTTCTCTGAACTCTCCCTAATCTTCTCTCTGATTCTTCTCATCTTTCCCTGTTTATCTTCTATTTCCATCAAATCCTAGTGGGTTCATCACATTTCTAAACCGGATCACCAGCATACTTGCATTCTACTGACAATCTTTTCAAGATGAACAATGCAGGATAGCTGCCCCAGTTTACGATCGAAACATGGAGCTTCCGTGTTGAGTCCCACTTAGCGTCGCTACATGATCGTATGTAGGAGGTGATAGTCAACGGTCCCATCGTAATCATGAAGGTTGTGCCTAACGTCGGACAAGTTCAAAGACAAGATGGGAACAGAAATGTTGCTGAAGTTCGCGAAGGTGTTCCTGGCCAATATGTTGAAAAGCCTCGACAAGAGTTCACCGCCACTGACTTTAAGGTGGATAATCTTGATAGATACTCCCGCAACGTGATCCAGTCCACAGTGTCTGATGCTTATCTGGCAAGGATCATGAAGTGCAAAACAGCGAAAGAAATGTGGGAGACTCTTGCCCTACTCTCACAGGGCACAGAGAAGATCAAGGAAAACTAACTCTCAGTTCTCCTCAGAGAGTTTGAAGCGCAATCAATGAAGCCAAACGAGAGCATGGAGTTTTTCGAAACTCGAGTTCTCAACTTGATCACAGCTCTTACCGCTCTAGGTAAGGAGCTGACCCACAAGGAGATTAACACCAAGGTTTGCCACGCTCTCACTGGAAAGTGACAAACGATCAAGGGCAATTGCCTCTTCAACAAGGACCTTGGAGCCCAATCGATTGAAGCCCTATTTTCAGATTTTAAAGTGATGGTCATCTGAACGCAAAGGTTAAAAATGATGAAGAGGATCCTTGTCCATCAGGAGTCCGAGGAATGGCTTTCAAAGCTATGGAGGAAAAGAAGCATGTAGTTAATATCAATGCTGCATTCTCTCACGGGGATGTAGGTGATATGTCACGAGAAGATCTACAGGACTTTGCTTTGGCCTTGCTTCGAGGGTTCAATACTTCAAATGCCCGTGCTGCAAAGTACAAACGATTCTACAAGAAGCAACAAGGTCAATCATCTCGGTTCCATAAAGATGGGAATAGAGACTGACGCTCGAGTTCCTCCCGGCGCCAAGCATGTTGTAAAATGCTGCGAATGCCAGAAGATAAGTCACTATAAGGTAGAGTGCCCATCGCTCTCAGAGAAGGAGCGAGCTGAGCTCAAAGCTAAGCTAGCCAACTCAAGAAGAGCGTACATAGCAGAAGAAGACTCCCCAGTGGACGACATCAATCATGATGAAGACCAGTTCACATATGATGAGAGCGAAGGAAGTCAAATTCCTTTGGATATGGGGATGCTTGCGCTCGACCAGAAGGCTGTTGAGTTTAACCTAATGGCCATGAGCAAAAGCGAGTCTGAACCAGATGAGGGTAATCATTGTTGAACCTCTCACCTCATCTGTTACACATGCTTTCGTGCATTGTGATGTAAGCAATTCCAAAGAATGTTGGGATGATACTTCGTCACATATCGATGATAATGAGTTGCTGCATGACTATCTTGACTTAGTCAAGAATCATGAAGCACTGCAAAAACTCATCGCTAGGTACCTAAATGACAACACCAAGTTAACCGATGAGCTTGACTCACTGAGGGAAGAGCTCAAAGGAAATCAAGGTGTTATTGCTATGGCACAAACTAGCTATGAGGACTTGCAGGCTAGTCATCTTCAACTTGAATGTAAGTTCAATAAGTGCACTAGTGAGAACGCTAAAATTTCTGAGTTGTGTGCCTCAAAGGATAGCGATCTTACTAACTTGAGAAATGAGGTAATCAATCTCAAGAGTCACTTAGCGACAGTTCAAGGGAGTGAGCAAAACCTCCATATCAAACTTATGTCTCTTTATGATGCATCTGAAGCTAATAAGAGACTTGAGCAATCCTTCCGACCTCATGGTCTTAAGGCTAGGATTGGATATGGTTCTGCCCCCTCAATTGCCTCTACCTCTGCCAGTCCGTTCTTTGTTCGTTCAAGTGTACCGGAAAAGCCCTCAACTTGTTCGGTACCTTTTGGCAAAGCAAAAGAGAAGGTAGAATCGACTGTCCCTTCCAGAAAAGTTTCCAAACCTAAACGGAAAGAAAAGTTAGTGAAGCCGACAAAGGCCAATGAGTAGTTCGCTGCGAGGCCAAAGCGAATCGCTAAGAGACCCAAAGAGCACTTCATCATCAGGGTAAAAGTGACATCGCTTCAAAGTGTATTCGAAAGCGCATAAAGTCGCTTCCTAAAGCGATTCTACGGAGCAAAGCGCTTGCTTCAAGAGATCGGAAACTTATCCATTTCACTCCACCTCATTTCCATCCTCAAAATGAAGTTCATACTGAGGATGAAGCACCTAACACATTACCTCCTCCACACTTTCACGTGAAGAAGAAAAATGTGTTTCCTCAAGGTGATTATTGTTATTATGGGAGCACCCCGGATAATTACATTCGTGTAACCATTCCTCGCTTTCATAATAACCTGAGCGGTTCAAGACACTTTCGTCGTAAGAAAGTGAATCGCTCGCAAAAAGGGTTTTCTAGTCGCTTCCACTTCAAGAATGCGACTCGCGCTCGACAAAAGTACACATGCACTTGCACTTGTGGGACTTCATCTCACAATGCAAATGATATGTTCAAGGGTTCCAAGCCCCATGCAACTTCATCATTGAAGTTCTCTAAGGCCAAGTATACCAAATGTGCTAACCCCCTAGGACCCAAATTTATTTGGGTTTAATGCTGAAGGGCGCGCGGAGGCAACCCAATCTAAGAGAGAAGGCACGAGAAAATGCTAGGTACCTAGATAGTGGCTGCTCAAGGCACAGTGTGAAGGCCTTTCTCTCCGATTTCACTGAAATAACGGGACCTCCGGTGATATTTGGTGACAATTCGAAAGGAGTCACCAAAGGATACGGTACCCTTCAGCTTGGAAATGTGAAATTCGACAGAGTTTCATACGTCCAAGGCCTGAAGCATGATCTGCTTTCTATTTCCCAAATCTGCGATAAGGTTTATAGTATTGAATTTTCTCCTAACAAATGTATTATTAGAAACAATTCAACTATGCAAATCGCTCTAACAGGTGTGCGTCACAACAATATGTATGTCGCTGAATGGAATGCTAGCGACAAGGAAACCTATTTAGTAGCTAGAAGCGGACCCGAGAAGAGTTGGCTTTGGCACCGCAGAACCGGCCATCTCAACTTCCAAACGCTTAATCCGATCGCCCGTAAAGGGCTTGTGCGTGGAATACCGAATGAAGTATTTCACAAAGATTAAGTTTGCGCAGCCTGCCAAAGTGAAAAACAGCCTAGAGCTTCTTTTCCCGGCATTAAGGATTCATCTTCAAAGCGCATCCTTGAACTCATGCACATGGATCTGTTTGGTCCAAATTCTCCTCGCAGCTTGAATAGCATAATATATACTGTTGGGATTAGGGGGTATTTATTATTAATAAAATTAATTAATTATTTTGATTATACCAAAGCCCCTTAGCTAATTATTCATATTCTTAAGTTTATAAATCCCCTTAGAGGTAGGACACTTGTAAACTTTCATGTATTAGAAAAGCTCATTTGTTAGGGAGCTTTAATTTTTCTCAAGTGTTTTTCTACCGAGCGAATTATCAAGTCCTAGCGATTTATATGCTAAGCGACTTAGTTGGCCAAGCGGTTCCCAGTGCAGTCACTCAAGAATTCCAGTTCAAGCAAGAAGTGTCCAAGCGAAGACTTCTCAAGCGGATAAGTTCAAGCAGGATTCTTGAAGCGAAGATTTCAAGCGAAGATTCCCTCGCCCCAGAGTTCAAGCGATATTACTTCCAAGCGGAAATCTTCAAGCGACTTTTGTCATGAGCCATCTTCAAGCGAGGAACAAGTGCCAAGTGAAGACTCTTCAAGCGAGTTTCTTCAAGCGATATGTGGCCAAGCAGAATTGTCAAGCGAGTTCATCAAGAGATATTCTTCAAGCGAAGCTTACAAAGTGAATTTGCCCAGAGAATGTTCCAAGTGATTAAAAGCTCATAAAGCTCTGACAAAGGACTAAAGACTAAGATTTCACTTCAAGTGAAGCGACCGCACTCAAGCGAGAAGGACTCTGCTTAATGAAAGTCAGTGCCACAGTGACACGTGGACGCGCGTGGTAGGCCAACTGCTCTGCAGGTCAAGATTGCATATCTTCATAGTACAACATAGTACAAGATTGACTATAGAAAGAGGACAAGTCTGCAACCTAAACCAATCAAATCGCGGACTTCAAAAATAATTGAGGAAGAGACGTTGGACAATATGTCTTCTATATAACGGTTATATCATCCTCGTCTTCTATAAATATTGAAGATCAAAACTCAGAGACTAACTCAACTCACGCGAACAAGCCGATACTCTGCGAAAATTTCTCAAGCTCTCAATCGCTCAAAAAGTCTCTAACTCTAGCTAGAACCCAGAAATATTCTTAGCACTTAGAGTTGTAATCTGTTGAGTTCCTTAGAACATTTCTTGTTCTAAGTTTAGTAGATCTTCATACCTTAAGTGTTCATGTATCTCACTTGAACACTTAGGAATAAGATAATCCTATCTTTCCTTTGTACTTATTGTCAAGGGATTATCTTGTAGTTAGAGAGACTTGTTGTGTAAACAACAAACCCTTGTACTGTCCCGAGTGAGACCAAATTCACTCACCCATCCACAAGCAGGACTGAAGTTGCTTGTCGTTCAGCTAGAGGACGTAAGATCTGTGCACCGGCTTTCCGGGGACTGAAGTACCGGGCTCCCTAACAGTTGTTAGTGGTTTTTCCTTCCAGGTTTGGAAGAAGAGTGGACGTAGGTGTTTCATTACCGAACCACTATAAATCCTTGTGTCTATTTCTCTTTCGCTTATTTACTCGATTTGATTATTGCATACACACACTTAAGTGAACACACAAGTTTTGAAAAGAAAGAGTTTTTCTCACAAAGCACTTTTCGCGCATCAAATTCTACGCGCCTTAAGCTCTGAGCAAGCGACCTTTTCCGCTCGGCAAATCCGCTTGGAAAATGTCGCTCGGTCTAGCCTAAGCGATTTTATTCTCTTATAGGGGTTTTCATAATTCTCTTTAAAATTTGAAAAAGAGGTTAAACCTCAACACACGTATTCACCCCCTCTATGTGTGTTAGTGCTATCGGGCCAACAAGTGGTATCAGAGCAGAAATTCATTTGAACTACTGCTTTTCATATCGGTGCCGCTTTAAACACTTTTAAAGCGACACGGTTGTGTTCTTTTGAACTAGATCTTTTGAGAAAAACTTGCATTAATCTTACACACAAGCAAATTGCATATTTCTAATGGTTTGCCATGATGAGCTCTACAGGTTCGCCACCTCAATATTCAGTGGAAGGTTAAAACACTTGGAGTTTTCGAGTGGAGTCGCATCTAGCCTCTCTCCATGATAGAACGTGGGAAGTTGTTACTAACAGTCCCATAAAGCTTATAAAGCTTACTATTGCGGGAGAGGGAATGACTTTAGCGACCTATGCTGAAAATCCACGCGAAGAGTTCACTGTTGTGGATTTCAAAGTGGAAAATCTCGATCGAGTAGCAAAGAACGTGATCCATTCTTCAGTCTCTGATGTTCATCTAGCAAGGATCATGAAGTGTAAAACAGCGAAGGAAATGTGGGAAACCCTATCCCTCCTCTCACGTGGAACCGAGAAGATTAAAGAGAACAAATTATCTATTCTCGTGAGAGAATTTGAGGTGTTAGCGATGAAGCAGAATAAATGCATGGAGGCTTTCGAAACAAGACTCCTGAATCTAGTCACCACGCTTGCCACTCTCGGCAAGGAGTTATCGCATAAAGATATCAACACCAAGGTCTGCCATGCACTATCTGGAAAATAGCAGACAATTAAGGAATATTGCCTCTTCAACAAGGATCTGGGCGCTTAATCTCCAGAGGCCTTGTTCTCTGATTTTAAAGCTACGGAGTTCCACACCAACAAGAAGGAACTCAAAGAAATTGAAGAGGAAGAGAAGTCAAATATGCTCGAGAAGGGTCTCGCTTCAAAGCTGCTGAGAACAACAAAGCGGAATCTCCGTGCGCCTTCTCACATTGAGACATAGCGGATATGTCTAATGTCTAAGGAGGAATTGAAAGAGTTCGCTCTTTCGTTGATCAGGGGAGATTCAACACCTCCAACGCTCGTGCTGCAAAGTACAAGCGGTTTTATAAAAAGCAACAAGGACCGTCTGGTCACTTGCCCAGTAAAGGAAAACTGGAGTCCAGTGCCGATCGAGGTTCGCTAGGAGTGAAGTATACTCTCAAGTGCTATGAGTGCCACAAGGTGGGCCACTACAAGTCTGAGTGCCCCTCGCTATCAAAAAAAGAGCGAGAGGAGATCAAAGCCCGACAAAATTCCTGCAAGGCTTATGTTGCGGAGGAAGCATCTGCCCCAATAGATGGAGTGAACCATGATGAGGATCAATTCACTGATGATAAAGCAGAAGCGAACCAATTGTCGCTTGATACGGGGATGCTAACATTTGATGAAGAAGAGCCTGAGTTCGACCTCATGGCCATGAGCGACAACGACTCCGAAGCAGCCGACGAGGTAATTCCATGTGAAACCCTAAACTCGTCAATTACACTTGCACACGTGCAAAGTGTGTCGGAGACTCCTCGGGATATGAGGATGGCACCGACTCGCTTTTCGACAATAAGCTGCTGGGTGATTATATCAACTTAGTTGAAAATCACCAAGCATTGCAGACTCTTGTAAGTCGCTACATGAGCGACAATGCGAAGCTGACCCAAGAGCTTGAATCGCTCAAGGGGAAGCAAAGCGTAGTCGCTTGTGAGCACCATGACTACAAGGAGCTGCAAGCGAGTCGAAGCAAACTTGAGCGTTCACAAATCAATTTTATCATCATTAATCTCCATTATATCATCTTCATCACATACATAAAGATTAAAAAATATAATGCAATGAACACAGTAAAACATGAAATTATATCTAAATATAGATAAAATCGGTTACTGGTTTCGCGGCCCGGCCGGTTAGACTGGCCGGTTTAACTAGTTCTGGGCGGTTCGACCTACCTGGGATTTTTAGAGACAAATCGAACCGGAGTGTTTGCCGGTTCGCGGTCCGACCCAATGGAGGGGTTTGAATTAGCTCATTCCGATCGTATTTCTCCCGAGATGAAAGAAAAGATAGGAAATTTGTCTTTTCAGAGTTACCGCCCTAGTAAAATCACATCTCCTGTTCTTTCCCCCGAACCCGCTATTGAGAAAGATGTTCACTTTTTAAACTAGTCGAACCAGCTGGTCGGAACTAGTTTTTGAAACAC
The DNA here is from genome assembly GCA_028566335.1 of Monarda citriodora. Lineage (NCBI taxonomy): Eukaryota > Viridiplantae > Streptophyta > Magnoliopsida > Lamiales > Lamiaceae > Monarda > Monarda citriodora. Next base: position 1,469 of record JAOWBJ010114119.1, on the reverse strand, counting down.
TGATTTTAACATAAGATTTGGGGATATCCAAATTTCAACTTAAGAAATCATGATTTTAAAGTAACGATTGAATTCTTCAAATCTAAGCATATTTGTTGAATATCTGAATGTTTTATATTCTTCAAATTTTGGGGACTGTGGAATTATTGTCAGTTATCATACTTGAGGTTATGAGGGTAAAGTTGTAAATTTATTAATTTTATTGTGATTATTTTTAATTAGGTGTTATGAAAAGGTAATTTGGGGCTGTGCTTAGAATTACCCTTTTTCTAGACTATACATATGCTAACCACCTTATATGGATATTCCCTGTGTTCAACAATTAATCATATATGGAAGATGTAAACTGAACTTCTGCATAATCATATAAAAAACTATCAACACAATAATGAACTGCAAATTCACATAATATTATCTCTACTTGCTTGTTCCAATAAATCACATCCTTGATTGCGTAAACACATGCCGCATATATAAATATTTCTATATATGATGATTGTGTCCCATCCCGCTATCATTTTAACTATTTTCGTCAACATACCACTGAAAAATGCGATGGAGAACGCGGCGGGATAGAATACGGTCTCTGTAATCACCCTGCGCTTGTCTTTTTCTTATCTTCCACCTTGAGAACTCATCGTCTATAATAAAGTAGACCAATAAACCTCCGAACATGCCTGCGGACACTAGGGCTACTATCATAATAGTCGGAGCGAACGATTGCGCTCCCTTACCGGGAGTGATGACCCTTAAGGAAGCTCCATAGCTGACTGCAATAGATGCCAGCGACACCCACATTGCGTACAAGGCGGTCCCCATGAAGAAGTCGCTTCTGAGTGTCAGTCCTGTGGTGCTGAGGAAGATTATGACGAGAGAAGAAATGAAAGCTGTGGTGTTGGCACGCGTGAAGTGCTTGTACACTTGGGGATGAGTGGATGCCATCACGGATTCGCCGGCTCTGTGTGACGAGGTGTCGTCCTGCCACACGCCGCCAGGGGGGCTGACGGCCGCCTGGAAGGCCATGGTGGCAATGAGGATCACCACCACCATCGTCATATCGTTTAATATCATGGTGGCTGCTCTATTAGCTGTGGGATCTTTCAAACTTGGTAGAATATATTTTATTTCTAAATAATTGTCTATTGTACCAGGAGGGCACTCATCCAGTAGGTCCTCTGCTGTTTTCCCCATTGAATTCTCTGTTTGCTTCTCTAATTTCTTGTTCTTCGCCAAATATGTTATCATCTGAAATATAGTACTGCTTTTACAATCACAATTCACAATAGCTTTCATCACTATGATTGAGTCGATCGACCTTTTTAATTATTGCTAAACATACACGTATAAGCAAAAAATAGTACTCCCCTGACCTGCCGAAGTGGCTCGATGTTTTGAATATATATGAGGAATAAAAAAAAAACAAAGCTATTTCGACGCGACGGAGGGAGTATATGTTAAGTGAATTTAGA